>JAGFNQ010008168.1:0-125395 GCA_024364735.1 Boesenbergia rotunda | reverse complement strand
AGGTTGCTATTAAGTAGAAGGCTTAGATATTGCCATTTCAAATAATTTAGATATTCCTCCTTTGCTTTTGATTAATAAAATCTGAAACACTTCCAGTAGAGTGCTCTTGAAATGTCATGTGATGCATAGGTCAGGTACTAGTGATGAAGTGTATACATCGCTAATAAAAATGTCCTTGAAGATGTGTTAGGAGAGGCAGGCACTAGTGATGATGTCAAAATAACATGGTATCATCTACTTGGATGACAAAAGGTGATTCAGAAAATGCAGGAGATATTGCTACAGAATTTTGTTTCATTCTGAAGAGAAAGGAAGGGTTAAAACTCACCCAATTGGAGGCTGAATTTAAACACAAAAAGTTGGCAAGAACGTCCAAGATTATTAACAACTAAGTTGACACCTTCTAGTGGTGCTACTTGGGATCGTTTATGTAATTTTAACTAGATATGAATTGCTTGAGAAAGACTTACAGGAAATAAAATGTTTTAAGCAGAATCTCTAATAAACCATTTGACTGACTCAAAAACCTGATAACCGATGACTGTGAGCCATGCCCTCTCTTATATTAGTGTTTTTTCTATGGATCAGCTCCAGTCGGCAGACAAGAAAACTGTAAAGATTAAGCACGACAACACTAAGAACTCACTAGGTACTATTATCAATTGATATTATGTTCTAAATTTGTGTTTGTCAGTGTGAACAATGACTGCATAACACAGACAAAAAGGGTCAAGAGATTATGTTTTAAGCTACGTAAAATAAGTCTCCAAAATACAGTTCGAGAAAAAAAAAATCCTCACACTGTTGCAAAAAAAAAAAAATTGAGAAAAAAGTTCGATCCTCAGATAGTTGAGTATCTAAACAAGAGGGCACATAGTAGAAACTAATTGCTCACTTGGGTTCATCAATTTCCTAAAATTTCTCGAGCAAAAAACACAACTCACAACTCAAGCTTAAGCTCCAACACCTCAAAATTACAGCTTTCTTCAAGGACTCAGTAGCAAACCCCCAATTTTCTTATCAAGAATCAGAAAGGACTGCTGAAAACAAGAAAGTAAGACTCACACAGTTAACTTTTGGCAACAAACTGTTGCATGAACGGCTTTTTCCGACGCCGAAACGACAAAAAGGCAAGAAATTGGTGAAAGCGAGAAGAGGGAAGGGATCGAAGGAGACGAGCCTGCGAGGAGTTCGAGCTGATGAGCAAGAGGAGAGGATCCCCTCACAATTCCCAATCCAAATCTCCGGATAACACGTTCTCTTCCAAGCTCTTGCATCCGCTTCTGTCTCTCGCCATCGTTGTCCAATTTTTCTTCTTTTTTTCTTCTAAATTATTTCTTGTGTACGTTAATAACGCATCGAGTCCACCTCGCTTTATTATTTTAATTTTGTTTTTTGTAAACTTTTGCCACGTCCAATACCTGACTCAAAATCATTACCTTCCTTTTGATTTGTTCATGTCTGTAACCTCACTATCCTATCCAATAAACAAAAAGGTGGATACATATGGTTAAATTACATGGGTGGGAAGAACATGGCTGATTTGATCTTTTTTGCGCTAGTGGTCGACGACACGCCGCCACCTTTCCACCCGCTTCTGCACCCGCGGACACCAGGCCTTTCGAAGCTGAGCGTCAGTCGCTTATTTAAACTTATTTATTAAAAATTTTACGTTTTTTATCCAGCTTAATAATAAATATTAATTTAATAAATAAAACATAAATCCATAGATGTAGCAAGTTTGTGAGAAAAAATAAACTTAAATTTATGAGTATTTAAGCTCATTTAATTAACTTATAATTTCTAAATAGGCCCAAATGAACATTTATGGATTTCACACACATCTTGGAGCATCCGGATCTTCTTATTCTTTAAATTTAGATTTTATGAATAATATTTCTTTAAATTTGAAAAATAAAATTCATTCTTAAATATTAAAATATTATTTAATTTGAGAGAGAAAAAAAAGAATGAATTGAATGATAAAATGTAGATATTACATAGGGAGAGAGAAAAAATAATTATAAAGAGATGATAAATTATAGGAAATTTTATGTATTGTATAATAAAAAATAAAATTTTAATCTAATAAAGTAATTTTTCTATTTTAAATTTAAATTTTGGATGGAAAATCTAGCATAAATGCTCTATAATATCCATATTTATTAAAATCATAAAATGAACTCTTGTTTTTATTTTTATCAAATGGATATCCTTTTCTCAAAATAAATATCCCTGAAAAATATTTTAAAGTTTTATAAAGTGAAACAAATATTATAAACAAAGAGTGAGGGATGAGTGTGAAGAAGAATAATTATGATAAGAAAAAAAGGGATAATAATTAATATATGTAGGGGAGGGCAGTGTGGACCAGACGTGCTTCATGCAGCCGAATAATGAATTGGACCGCGAAGTGAGTCGGTTACACAAAAGTAATGTAACAAATCATTTAGTGAACTGTAGATCGATTTTTTTTTTCCGAGTTTGAAAGCAATTCTTAATTTAGTCATAAATTTTGGTGATCGAAATGATTAATTTTTCAAAATTAGGATTCAATGTTTAAATTCTACCATTTCTAATGCGAAAAACAAGAGCTCATTCTTCTTTTCATTTGTCCACCCATTATCCTCTCTATGTATGTACCATAATCTCCACCGGATATCAAAATCTGACAAAATCAATGTGTCCGTCATTCCCACGTATTAGCCATAATATTCGGACTAGTAGCCCATGTGATTTACCTCTTTCGTGTTAGCCCTGGAACGGATTGACGGAGACGCTGGGGACGAGTGAATTATCTTTTGTCACCATAATCTCCACTGGATGAATTAATGATTAGTGCGTGAATATTACTACTATGTATGTACCACAATAAATAGCATTTCAGCCTTTGGAGTTATGGTGAAGCGGCAGGACGATTGGTCATCATCCTGACATCTATAATTCGATCTCAGCTATGATATACTTTTGCAAAAATTTTCCTCCAAATAGGATGCGAACCCTAAGACGCTAGTCTTTTAAATCGTCTGTCACAAACGCTTCTCAATTTACCCTGACGGCCGATAGTTAACTTCCATAGGACCAAATCAATAATCTCAGATTCACCTGTTATATGATTTATCACACAATTAATAACATTTCGTTTATGATGTTTCTCTACCCTTTCACGACTTGTCCTTCTGTGTCGCCTATCCCTCCTCGCCTTCCATCGTCCAAAAGTGTCTACCTTCTCCTTGACCAGCCATTTCCTCTTCCAACACTGTCGTAGGATTCTCAACGCGCGACCAAGATGCACATTGCCAATCCGACGACTTTTGCTTCCAATTTCAATGAACATCGATAGTCATGGCTACATGAAAAACCCATGTGCAAATGTACATAGGTGTGGTCTACTAGTTTATTCAGCTTTCTTGACCTATCTATCTTGATTTATTTGGCTGCATGAACTGTTCCACCAATCTACCACTTATTTGAATATGTTCTACTTAATCGACTTTATCCTTTTAATTATTGGCTAACTAAGATGTATTTGGTGGAGATTCAAATATAAAAGCAGAAAGTTATACTTGGAACAATAATACTATTTATAAAAGGATACTAACAGAATATCAATTTCATATTGTCTTTCATCTTTAAATCGTGATAGTGATATTCTAACATACAAAATCCATAACCTAGAGGACGCATGGTCATAGACGAAAGCTCCATTAGGTTTGTTTTTGTAGGTAAGGAAGTAGATAAGGTTCAAGGTTGTTTGCCCAATAGAGAGGCGAATGAAAGCAAAGTATGGAACATTTCACATGGACAAGCCGCGAAAGCTTGCGGATTCATTTCTCTCTAGATTTCCAACAGGATTTTTGTGGCTTTTTTATATAGATTTTGAGCTTGATCGGCCAATAGTTTACTACATGACACTTCTGTGTATTTTTGATACAGATTCAGCTGATATAAACTTGATGTCTTCAAGTGATTAAGTGTTGCTCTAGTTTAGTTGGACAAAAAGATTAGCTAGTGTGATTTATAGTAGTAAATGCACAAATGGTAACTCCAATACGTATCTTACTCCGTGATGAAACAGAAGCTTCCAAATTGGGAAGATTAAGAACCCTCAGTATTGCTTTGATTCAACACCTCCTTAAGTTGCATGAAACTATCTGAAAACCAGGAAGTAAGATTTATATATACTGAGATTATGGAAATCACAAGCTTCAGTTAACTTTCTGAAAATTCAACTGTTCACTTCCTCGTCATCGCGTGGCGCTTCTTTAGTGTCCAAAAGCAATGTGCTTGGAATAACTGATGTTTGTCTGCTAGATACTGAATTTGTCGCACGCGGAGGAGTATGATTTCCATCAGAAGTTGGCATGAGAGATGGTTTCCTAGATGGAATTAGCTGAAAAATTGACAAAATTGAAGATACCAGCTGAAAATCAGAAAACTTGAGAACATGTTTATTTCAATTTGGATGCATGAATGAGAAATAGGGTTTCCCCCCACATACTTGATCATTGATTGAATCATGAACCACAGCAGCCCCCAGTTTGCGTTTCCTACCTATGATACTTGACCTTTTCCAAGATATAGGAATATCATCCAAAAAATTTTGATCCGACACTTCTGCAAGATGGAGGTTCAACTCAGTCTTTCAAGTTAGAGACCTCAAGTAGATAATCATTTCATAGTCAGGTAAAGACAAATTCTGGACTGATTAAAGCAGAATGTAAACTGGATAAGTTTTATAGAAGAAAATGTAAAATGACTGAGTCGTAAATGACTGAGTCGTAAAAGCAACACAAGGTTGGGCAGAAAGACGAGCAACTGTTAAATGGCAATGTAAAACAAAACATTTCTCTATTTGACTTCCACAAGAAATGGGAGGAGTCAACGGTGGGGGGATGGTTTGGTATATAAAGGATGTAGTTTGGTTGAATGATATGGCTATGAATTAGTTTGAATAATTACACCTCTTTTTTTTCAGCTTGTGTTTCATGGAGCAATTATTTCCTTTTTTCGTGTACTAATAATATGCTCTAATATATTGATTGTGGTTGTGCGCTCCCTATTTTTTGTTCATTTCTTTAAAAAACAAACGACTGGTAAAAAAAGTAAATACTCTACGACACAATATATATAGATGTATAAATATCAATAATAATCCTGTATCATTATTGATAATTTTTAAGTTTGATTTTGAACCATACAAATATACATACCCTCTGAAAATTTTTATGGATGGATGTGGTGATGAAATCATTCTAAACCATAAACATCAGGATAATTAGCTCAAAACAAGTACAAACCTAGTTGTCAATTGAAGAAAAATAACAACGATGGAGAGAGAGAGAGAGAGAGAGAGAGCTGATAGATCTCTGTAACGGAACAACTTCAAAAGACAAACTTTAAGGGCCAAACTAACAAAAGGCATGGAGTGGCACAATAACTCGGAAAGAAATAAACTTCAAGACCAAGCTAAGAAAAGGCAAGGAGAGTTAGGTCACCATGAAATTAGTTTTAAAGTACCTGCACTGTTACCATCAAGATTTTGACAATAATTTTGCTTTATGCTTGTTCCTTCTCCATAATGCCCCTCACTTGCTATATGGAGTGAAGGTTGAGCGAACTCAGGATCGTCAATGCTATCAGATGATTTGAGATTCTTCTCTGAGGTAATCCAAGGTGATCTAAAATGTTTAATCCAAGGATTTGCAGATAAAGGTAAAGAACCAACTTCAATCTCTGCATTCTTCTTGTCCCTATCATAGACAAGGTTCTCCCAACAACCCTTACGCAATACCTTGAACTGCAGAGTCAAAAGGTCACGCTTTGTCAAAAGGATGAAAGACAAAAAAGTAAAACCGGACAAAGGAAATGGGCTTGAATGCAAATGAAATCTTTTACAACCTGATCAGGTTTCAGATCAGTTTCATATGGTCTACAAGAACCTTTATGAACGTTAGTTCTTGATATCCAACCAAGAAATGCCTTTGAGTTGTATTCCCCATTGTGTAGCTCATTAACAAAGGAGGATTCAATGGAATTAAGAAATAGAGTATGTTTTTCATCCGTCCATCCTTTCGATAGCGAATCCGCCAATCGAGAGTCCTGAAAGGTAAGAGAGATGCCATTGTGATATACTAAGCTGTAAAAAAATGGATGTTATTGTGGCCAATGGAATATCTAGCGCTAAAAAGTAACTACGAGAGGAACACACGAACAGAATTCTAGTAAAGAAATGAGTGCAACCAGGGCTCATGTTGTGATAATAAGTCATCTTAGCTTGAGACCTAGGTGAAGAACATTTCATGAAGTCAAAGCTGTCTTTACACCAAAAAGGAAAAGTTGCCATATTTTGGAGAAATGACAGTGCACCTACCTATTGGTCTCAACAAACAAGGTACCAGCGAAAACAGTCGGGCTAGCACTGATGACCTTGTTCAACAGCCACTTGCACTGTTCATCAGTGTCCAGCTGAGGGAAGAGCAGTCATCATCCAAAAGTTTTTCTAATAAATATTTTAATTGAGAAATGAAATCAGCATATGCCCAGAAAAATGCAACAATGCCTTTCCCCACTTGATTTTCCCTTCGTTCTCCCACTAGATGATTTAGGCATTGTATATCCTGCAAGAGTCCCGCACTTCCACACTGATGATCACCCTAAGGTATCTTCCTTGTGTTATATGGCATTCATCTGCTTAGTTCTACCTTTCTTGTTGACAATCTTGACAAATAATTAATGAAGAACTTGGAGTGAAGCCAAATAGCTCACGCAGGAACAGATCTTCATAATATACTAAAGATGAAATTAAGGTCACAAACGGAATAGGTGAACAAACAAGTATGATCAGATTGAGTTCTTAGATATTCGATCTTCTCATGGTGCATATCAGAAACAAAGGCCTTCCCATACCTCTCTTTGGGTGATGAATATGAGCTTTCCTACCTACAGGAGCTAAAGATTTCCCTTTTTTTTTACCTTCATGTTTGTCTAAACTGATCCCGTTACATACCATCTATGGAACATCATCTGAACTTCCTGCATAATTTGAGAATTACATTTGATGTGGCAGACAGAGGGGCCTATACACGTGGCAGGGCAGGTCAGAAGTCAAGCCGCCTGGTAAGAAGTCAAGTAGAGGTGGAGGTCAAACTGGACCCAGACGACTGACTCAATCTTAGGGGACTCAGTCCACCAGGCTCCTCCGACTCAATCCACCTGATTCCTCGGACTCAGTCCATCTAACTCCTCAATTGGTCCACCCAACTCCCTGACTCCTCGTGATCAGCCCACCAGACTCTCCGACTTGTATTGCCCTACTCTTTCAGCAAGTCGCCCCAGGCTGATGGCCTTGATATGTGAAACTCAACTTCATCTCTGACTCGATCTCGCTTTCGCATCAGTCCCTGACTCAGGCTCATACCCTACGTGGCCCGTCGAAAACTTGAACTGATTGTAAGATGCCATCAATCTCCATGGAACAAACTAGCGATTCAGAAAACACAGATAGGCCTTCTCGTGATATTAAATTTTCCTCATTAGGAGAGTACAAAATTTTTGAACTAAGGCAATTTCCTTCTTCGCCTATCACTATATATATCCTGAAACAATGCCACAATCTTACGTATAAAAAAGCGTTATTGACACCAAATCCTCTCCAATTAAGCATACGCGAAAAGGAAGCAAAAGAAAACCTAAAATTAACTTTTACCTTCGATCAAACAATTACCAAGCAAACGACACCGATCCGGTGGATAAATAAACGTAAACCACGCTGCTGCAGTGAGGGTAAAGGATCACTTACCATGCTAGGGCTTCCCATCTTCGATATCTCTTCCGTATTCGGCCGATTCGAAGAACTATCGCCCATGCGGTTAGCGATGATACCTCCCCTTAATCAAACGCGAAGAAGATTGGAATAAAAAATCTGCCGCTTGGATCGCCTCTTCCGTAACTGAAGAGAAGAGAAGAGACGAGATCGAGACAGGACGGCAGCTTGAGGCGAGATATTTGTGCCGGGGGCGAAGCGTGGGGCCCGGCTGTTTGTCCTGGGTGGCACCGCTTTCAAACGTGGAAATTCACACGTGGCGAGATTGCGTGCCGGTCGTCAGAGATATTTTTTCAGACCGGCAATAGATCCAGACCGGATCCTCTGTACCGCCCATGCCTCTATATCTGTATACCAATTCGTCGGCGATCGTCGGCGAGTCGTCCGATCGACGATCGATCACCATCAATAATTTTTTATCATCGTTCCGAATAAAATGATATTTTCGGAGAACGGTGAACCCGTCGAAATCACCGCAATTGTGATGTTACTGTATTCACCGTCGAATCCGACGAGACGTCTGATGCGACGATTTCGATGGGTTCGCTATTCTTCGAGGATATCATCTTATTCGGAACGACGATAAAAAATTATTGATCGTGTTCGATCATCGATCGGACGACTCGCAGGTGATCGCCAGCGAGTTGAAACACTGGTACAGGAGCATGGGCGGCACAGAGGATCCGGTCTGCAATAGATCTGCCTCTCTGACCCACTCGAGATCCATCGGCTGGCTTCCAATCGAAGTGCAGGTAAAAAAATGTAGTTCTTAAAAATGATATTACAAAGCACAAAAGAAACTTTTGAGAGTTTTTATTTTAATACAATAAAATAAGGGAAATGATTTGTAACGCGAATGAGTTCCGCGAAAGGCTCAGTGAAACAGTCAGCAAACCCACGTGATAAGTGAGTTCGTGGCTAACAAAGCAAACCCACACGGCACGAGAAAAATCCTAAAGTCTCAATCCCTTCTCGGTGTGATCTCCATCTCCTTCCGCCCCCTTGCGAAGTTTCTGTGATCTTGTGCTCCCTTCCTGTAGCGAGGTTTCTGTGATCTCCTTCCGCACCCTTGCGAGGTTTCTTCTGTCGCGTCATCTTGTGCCCCTTTCTGCCCCCTTCCTGCAGCGCGGTTTCTGTTTAGGGCAGGGAGGTTTCTTCTTGTGTAGCGAGATTTCTGTTTAGGGCAGCGAGGTTTCTTCTTGCGCAGCGAGGTTTCTTCTTGCGCCGCGAGGTTTCTTCTTGCGTCGCCGATCTTATGTGTCGTCGGCATCGGCACGAGGTTTCTCCTTTCCAGAGTGCAGACGCGATCCACCAGCCTCTTCCAGCACTTCACCGACCCAAGTGCGGCCTGTGCGCTTCCTAGTGTTGGATTTGCTACATCCGACATCAAGTGTACGTGTCATCTGATTCCTTTTTTTCGTGCGTTTCAATCACTGAAGTGTTATGCTTTCTTGCTTTTGGTTCTAGATCAAAATGATGTTGTCCTTTATTCAATGCATTTTTTTTTGCAATTTGAAGAACAAAATGATGTTGTCCTTTATTGTCGGTTATGCTTTCTTACTTTTGGTACTAGATCCAATCTACTGAAGTGGTATATCAAATGTTAGATATATTATCTATTGAAGTGTTATATCAAATGTTAGATATATTATCTACTGAATTGTTCGCTTAAAACATTCTTTCTTGCTTGATGTTTGCCAATAATTATTTGGTTTGAATTTAGGTTGTAATTTTGTTATGGAGCAAGAATTATTAAATGAGGGTGATGTGCAAACGTTGGGTGATTCGTCAAATTCAAATGCACTTGATATTCCATAAGTTGGGATGCAATTTTCATCTGAACAAGAGGTTCGTGATTTTTACAAATTATATGCACAAGGACTTGGGTTTGGTATTTCAAAGCTAGGTTCCAAAAAAGAAGATGATGAAAAACTGAAGTATTTTTCATTTGAATGCTCTAAAAATGGTCAATCCGTTTCTAGAGTGAAAAATTCTTTTTATCATAGACCTTGTACCAAAACGGCTTGCAAAGCAAGGATTAATCTTACAATTCTGTATAATGGAGTATGTGTCATCACTAGTATTCAACTTGATCACAATCATGCATTAAGTCCAAGGAAGTCAAGACATTTTAGATGTAATAAAGTGTTAGATTCTCAAACTAAGAGACAATTAGAGTTGAATGATCAAGAGGGAATAACTTTGAGTAAGAGTTTTTAATCTTTTGTTGTTGAAACTGGTGGCTATGAGAATTTATCATTTGATGAAAGAAAGTGTAAAAATTATGCGGTCGAAGCACGGAGATTAAAGCTTGGGAATGGTGATGCAGAAGCTTTGAATAATTACTTTTATCGTATGCAAAGTAGTAATTCAAATTTCTTTTATGTGATTGATGTAGATGAGGATTCTTGCATAAGATATATATTTTGGGCTGATGCCAAATGTAGGGTTGCATGTGATTCTTTTTCTGATGTTGTTACATTTTGATGGGACCAATAGACGAGCTAGAGGGGGGTGATTAGCTCTGATTTGCTCCGTGATGATTTGTCGCGGCGGAAGACTCGAGCAAACGCTAACACTAAGGATTTACTTGGTATCCACCCCGGACGGATGACTAATCCAAGGATCCACTCTCCTCACTCTCTCATACACTATGAAATATCTCCTTCTTAAGGTGGAGAAACTTCTTACAAGCTTCCAATAAGATACAACAAGAATCTAAGCAAATACAAAATGAAATCTTACAAGATTTACAATGATAAGCTCAAACTTTGCTTTCCTTGCTATCTTCAAGCTTGTGATTGCCTCTAGAACCTTGGAAATGCAGCAGCAATATCCTCCAAAACTTCCCTTGAAATGGCATTGATGAAGGAGAAGAAGGGGAGAAGAGTTGTGGCTCAAAACCTGCGTGAAAACCCTTATACCCGACGCCTAGGGTTTCCTAATCGATTACCCAATCGATTACCACGTAGACTTAGTCGTTCAACGGCTAGTTTTTGAACCTTAATCGATTAGCCAATCGATTAAGACTGCCATTAATCGATTGACCAATCGATTAAGGGAAGGTTGAATCGATTACCCAATCGATTCAGCCATCTTCTGTTCTCGCAACAAAACTCTCTTAATCGATTACCCAATCGATTACGGTCCTTCTTAATCAATTACCTAATTGATTACGATTCTTCTTAATCAATTACCCAATTGATTAAGATCCTTTCTATTCTCGCGAGACAACAACCCAATCGATTTCCCAATCGATTGAGTCCAACCTAACTTGTGTTCACGGTCAACCCCTTTGACCAACCTGGATTTCTCGGTCAACCCGTTTGACCAACCTGGATTTCTCCATCCTAGCTCTCAATTAAGACTTAACCTAATTCCCAACCAGGTTTGCCTAACCCTCGAGTTAGATCTAGTCTCTCGGTAGACTTCCACCTTGCCAGCGTACGATCTACCCGATCCACCTGGACTTCACTTAGTCCCACTAGGTATTTTCCCATTGCCAGCGTGCGATCTCCCTGATCCATCTGGACTTCACCTAGTCCCACTAGGTGTGCTTAGTCCCACTAGGTCTTTTCCCATGCCAGCGTGCGATCTCCCCGAACCACCTGGACTTCACCTAGTCCCACTAGGTGTGCCTAGTCCCACTAGGTCTTTTCCCATGCCAACGTGTGATCTCCCCGATCCACCTGAACTTACCTAGTCAAGTCTCCAGTCAACCTTGACCCACTTGACATCATACAACATTCAAACATAATTATCAAACATCCAAACATAAGCTCACCAAGCTTATCAGACATAAGCTCACCAAGCTTATCAGACATAAGCTCACCTCGAGCTTAGTCAAACCAGGTCAACCCTGACCTAACCAAGATTGCACCAACACATTTGATACTACATATCTTACCAATAGTTATAATATGTCATTTGCTCTATTTGTTGGAGTAAATCATCATGGTGAATCCATATTATTTGGTTGTGGTTTGATATTCAAAGAAGATTCTGAAACTTTTATTTGGTTATTTAAATCATGGTTGACATGTATGAGAGGACGAGCTCCACGAGCTATTATTACGGATCAATGCAAAGCCATGAAAATTGTAATTCTTGAGGTATTTTCGGACTCTCATCATCGTTTATGTCTTTGACATATTATAAAAGAATTTCCTGCCAAGTTTAGTAGTCATGTCAACTATAAGCTGATAAAAAGAAACATGAAGAATATTGTTTACAATTCTTTGACATTTGACGAATGTGATAGCAATTAGAAAAACTTTATTGAAGCGTTTAACTTAGAGAAAATGATTGGTTGAATTCTTTATATGAAATTCGTCATAAGTGGATGCCTGTGTATGTAAAAGATAAATTTTGCGAAGGGATATCTACAAGTCAAAGAAGTGAGAGTATGAATGCATTTTTTGATGATTATGTTCATTAAAAAACAACTTTGAAACAATTTGTTGAACAATATGACAATGCTTTGAAAAGCAAGATTGAAAAAGGAAGAAAATTCTGATTTTGCATCTTTCAATTCTATCATTCCGATCATTAGTGGTCATCCAATTGAAAAACAGTTTCAAAGTGTTTACGCTAACAAGATATTCAAGTTGTTTCAAGATGAAATGCGAGGTTTGATGTTTTGTAATACTTCATTTGTGAAGCAAGAAGGGTCAACACTCATTTTTGAGGTGATAGAAATTGTATATGGAAAAGAGGAAGCAACTCCAAAAGAAGTTTCCTTTTGGGTACAATATAGTGAGTTACAATTTCAGATGAAGTGTTTGTGTTGTCTCTTTGAGTTTCGTGGAATTGTATGTGGACATTTGATGTTTGTTCTAGTGAAAAGAAATGTCACTATACTTCCAGAAAATTATATTTTGGAACGATGGCGCAAAGATATTAAACGGGGATATCAAGGAATTACCAATATTTATGATGATTTTTGTGGTCATCCAGAGGAAAGACGAAGATATAATAATCTTCAACCATTGTTACAGGAAGTGGGGCAGCTTGAGTCAAAAAGTGATGAGAAGTGTTTTATTTTAACAGGAATATTGAAAGAAGCGACAAAAAGGATTATGGATATAAATATTGATGATTCATTGGATGGTCATCATGACAGCAACAGAATACATGAGGAATCAACAAATGAGAGGAAAAAGTTTCACAGTCCACTAAAAGTAAGGTCTCGTGGACGTCCACCTACGAAAAGAAAACAATCTAAAATTGAACAAATTATGAAAAAGACAAAGGTAAAGTCTCAGAAAAAGGTTTGGTTGTATATTTGGTGTCATTTGCTACTTTGGTGTTAAATGATTTTACAATTGTTATTTGTTAATATTGAACATATGCACATTTATCTATAGGGTTCTACAATTGATGAGTTATCAAATTTGAATCTCCCAAGTATGATTGATGATCAATCCAGTCAAAATGTAAGTTAACACATAAAATTTTTATATTCCCCAATTATGTTCATATAATAGATGACCATAATCATTATTAATCTTCTCTTTTTTATTGGTAGGTTGTAGTTGAACAAGTTGCAGGGTTATGGTGAAGAGCTTTAAGTGTGTTTTATCTTCTATATATATGCATTTTGGAAAATACATTCTGTCAATTCAGATAGTCTGCTGTAAGTGTGATTTTTTCTCATAACTGTAATTCCATTTCTAAGGTAGCCTACTACAATTCCATTTCTAAAATTGCCAATTTTGATGGCAGTTCTCTATTGATCAATTTGGATAATTTAGTTACTGCATTTACATCAGTTCTCTAGCTTTTCAGTTACTGCATTTAGTTACTGCATTTTGAAATCTGAATTCAGTGATCTCATGAGGTCCAGAGTCTGAGCTGATATCCAAAACTTACCCGTTGGATTTAGTTCTTCAATTGTTTTCATATGTCACACATTAACATGGTGAAATAAACATTGAAATTCCAACCAGTAAAAAACTCCGACCAGGAAGACATTTATCAAGAGGTAGGAACTTTGCTACAGAACCATCCTCCTTGTGCTTAACAACAACTGAAATTTATGAAGATGAGATGAAAACCACTACTGACGTTTCAGTTGGCTCAGAAGCTCTGCAGCAGGCATACTACCAAGAGTTCGCTTCTGGATCTAAGGAAAAAACAACAACAGTCAGATTACTTGCATGAAGCAATATCATCAATGCAATCATATAGATCGTATCAAACATCCATGTGGAAATCTCAATAATTTTACTAATTACTAAGTTACTATGCGAAGAAGAAAAAAGCTGAAAATGCTTTGGATGGCAGCAGGCATACCTAGTGCCATGGTTTCAACAAGTGCTGATTGGGCTTCTCTTGGTGGACAAACCTTTGGTTCTAATGATTAGTAGAGCCTTGGATCAAAATTCCTTGGCCTTTTGGAATAGACCTTAATTTGTTTTCCCTAAACTTGTTTTTGCCCTTTTTCCATCCAATTTGCGCAGCATAAAATAAGTGGGTGAAATTAAATTCCTTACACTTGTCTACTTCCTCCAAGTAAATAAGAGAAAAGAAGGCAAATAAACTCTCTTTTAACTCCAAATACCTTCATCCAATAACTTATAGATAAACAAGGATACCTTCATAAGCATTCTCTTCAAGATAAATGACCTTCTCCTTACAGCAACAATGAAATAACAATATTACAGTAACAATCTTAAGATACAATGAAATAACATATTGATCCTGTCGCGAGGCGGAGTGGAAGCTCCAGGAGCAGGATGGTCTCCCGAGCGAAACGAGCTGCCGAGGTGGTGCTGATCTGGCTCCTGCCTGCAAAACAGTGACCGTTAGCAAACCCGCCGGGGGGTTTCCCTGGTTAGGCACTCCGACGGTCAAGTCAGTATCTGTAGGATATAATGGAGCAAAATATGAATATGGTGGAAGAGAGAGCTCACGCGCATACTTGCGAAATGAGGAGTGGAGGGCTTATATAACCGGGGGAGCTGACAACCCTTGTCCGTGTCGACGAGACAAGAGTACAGTACCTGTCAGCTCATATGAGAGCACTTGGGAGTACCGCGGCATGACGCGGGGTGCTCGAGTAGTACGATGGTACTAAATGGGCGGACTGACCGTGGGGTATATCAGGAATAGGTAAGGTGTGCAGTACCCCGACATCACGGTCGTACTCTGGATATAATGACATAGGGGGCGTATGGATGAATAGTCCGCAACACAAGCGCCGACCAGCGGGTCCGAGTGTCAAGGACCGGGTCGGGTAACGGATAGGGAGCGTGGGCCACCATGCGTCTGCCTGGAAGAGTTGAGGCGCATGATACCCCCTGAGTCGGGGGTTTGTAGGATTATGTCTGGTTGACTCTGCTGGGTATCTGATTCGTGTGGTGCTAGGGGAGCGTGGGTCGCCACGCGTCCGACTGGCTCGCTCAGGCCCGATTTGGATCGGGGGCATGGGTCAAGGTGACCGAGCCAGGCGGAGCTTAGGGCCAACCTGACCGACCCTGCTCGACCCTGGCTCGATAACGCCCTGGGGAACTTTCTGGCTCAGGGACCCCCCAGGTGAGGTCTTAGTCGGTCCATCTGCTGGACCTTCATGGCGCTAGGTTGGCTGGCCGAACTGAAGTTCTTGCTGCGCCTTGTGTTCTCCACATCTAGCTTGCGTTCTGAAGTTTCATCACTTGAGCAAGCTACTGCAATCTTGAAGCAACATCATTACTTGAGCGCTTGAAGGAGAGAACAAGAGGCTTGGAGTCCGACAGCGGGAAGACACGAGGAAGGGTTTCTTGCGTGAGATCGCCGCTGGGTGGAGCTCAGGAAAGCTTGCTGTGTTCTTGTCTTTGCTAAGTGCTTGAGTAAGATCTTCTTGTTGTTTCTTTGTGCTTAAACTTAAATCTGTGATTGGAAATGCTATGGAGAGGTTTCTCCACCGAGAAGGAGTTGTCTTCTATCCGGTGTTCACCGGGGCTTGATCTGTCGACGATCAAGGGATCGCCCACCTTAAGGGCATGCCAAGGAGTAGGGGGCAAGTTCTCCCCGAACCTTGTAACCCTCCTTGTTAGCGATCTTGCTAGTGGGTGTTGTTTTGTTTTTGTTTTCTGAATTTCTGCATACTCTGTTCTTGCTACTTCCGCTGTGCTACTAACAACTCTAAGTGCAGAATTCAATTAGTGTCTAAGTTCAAGTGATTGGCTATATTCACCCCCCCCTCTCTAGCCATCCGGGTTCTAACAAGTGGTATCAGAGCTTGGGGCTCTGTTCACGGCTTAACATCCAAGAGTTATCAACAAGATGACATTGAGAGAAGGCTTCTCCACTACCCGACCTCCATTCTTTGATGGCGTTGACTTTCAATATTGGAGATCAAAGATGGAATATTATTTGAAGATGCACATCAATACTTGGTTCGCGTGAAGGAGGGTTTTCAGCCTCCTAAGGATGATGAAGGCAAAGAGCTTGAGTCGTGGAGATGGACTGCCGACAAACCCGAAAGAGTGAAGCCGACGCGAAGGCGGTTGTCACTCTACAATGCGGCATGAACAAAGACCAACTCATCAAGGTTGGTCCTTTCACAAGTGCAAAGGACTTGTGGAACAAGCTCATCGAACTCCACGAGGGCACCCGAGCTCAAGAATCGTAAAGAGGGATTTGTTTCCTCAATCAACTCCAAAATCTCTCCATGAAGGAAATGAATCGGTAAGTGAGCTTCATAGCCGGTTCAAGGAAGTCCTCAATGGGCTTCATTCGATTGATGAAAGGTCGAGAATTGCGACCTTGTGAGGTATGTCTTGAAGCCTTTCAAGGAATGCTTTGTGGTCATCCATGATGGATGCCTACAAAGTTTCCAAGGATCTATCCATTTGTAAAATTAGATGATTTATTTTGTGAGATGGAATTGCATGAAATGGCTAACAAAGGCCACAAGGAGAAGATGATTGCCTTAGTTGCAGGGACCGGTCCAACAAGAAGAAGAAGGAAAGAAGAAGGAGAAGGAAGTCTCTTCATCTTCATCCTCTTCCGAATCCGAGTCCGATTCCGAGGAAGATGGCAGCGGCTCTTCTTCCTCCGAGATGGAGAACTTTGTAGAGAATGATGAGAAGGGGTCGACGCTTCAAGAGTAGAGGTAACTCTAGTGAATCCAAACTTGATAAGACTAATGCATCTTTCTTTGAGTGTGGTAGGAAAGGGCATTTCAAGAATGAATGTCCAAAACTAAAGAAGAAGGAGGAGAAATCCAAAAAGAAAGAGGAAAAATCCAAGAAGAAGAAGAAGGCTTTGAAGGCCACTCGGGATGAGTCAACCTCAAGCTCATCTGATGAGGAGAAGGAGGAGTAGAGCGCAAGGCATGTGGCACTCATGGCTCTTGGAGAGGAAAGCAGTAATGAATCTTCAAGTTCATCAAACGCGGCTTCATCATCCTCGGATGATGAAGAGGTAACTTCTCCCGAGCTTGAAAAGTGTTATAGAGCAATTGCATGTTTAACTAGTATGCTTAAGAAGTCAAAAAATAAGGTTAAAGCATTGCAATTAGAAATTGACCAATTGAAACTATCTAGGGATGATAACATTGATGATTTGCATGTTGAATTGTTAGAAGATGAAATTAAATCTTTGAAACTTGAGGTTGAAAATTTGAAATCCTCTAAGGTTGACATTGTAAATGGTTTGCATGATGAGCTGCTAGTAAAAGAAATCAATCATTGAAGAGTGAAGTTGAGAAACTCAAGAATATTCTTGGGAAGTTCTCAACTAGCTCTAAGACCCTAGACATGATCCTAAATGCCCAAAGGGCAGTCTACAATAGGGCCGGTATCGGTTACCGACCCAAAGAACCCTCATTCGTGTCTTTGATGTCTAGGACTGATATGAGACAATCTAGGACACCCAAGGTTCAAAAGAAAGTTGTCAAGGCATGGGTGCCTAAGTCATGTTTAGTTGATGCTTTAGGTCCCAAGGTTTGGGTACCTAAGACTTCTATTTTTCGAATTGTGTAGGTTATGATTGAGGGGGAGTATCTATCAACTTGGTTCATTGATAGTGGATGCTCCAAACACATGACCGGGGATAGATCAATGTTTACCATACTTCACAAGAAAAGTAGAGGTAATGTATCATTTGGTAACAATGGTAGTCTTAAGGTCATAGGAATAGGAGACATTCAAATATCCGAATGTCTTAGAATTTCAAATGTCCTTCTAGTCAAGGGGATGAAATTTAATCTCCTAAGTGTGAGTCAATTGTGTGACACGGGTTACACAATTGACTTTCAACCAAGTCAATGTCTAGTTAGACAACATGACACCTTGGACACGGTACTAGTAGGAACAAGAGTAGACAATATTTATCAAGTTTCATTTAAAAGTGCTACTAATGTTTCTGCTAAGTGTTTCATGTCAAAAGAAGAAGAGTCCACCCTTTGGCATCGGAGGCTAGCACATGTGAACATGAAGAACATCCGGAAGTTGGCCAACAAGGGACTAGTTCGTGGCTTACCAAGCATCAAGTATGAAAAAGACAAACTTTATGATGCATGTCAAATGGGTAAGCAAACAAAATCTGCACATAAAGGTAAAAGCGCTGTAAGTACTTCTACTGCATTAGATTTACTTCACATGGATTTGTTTGATTGTAGTACTATCATATCCTTGAATGGAAGTAGATATTGCTTTGTGATCATTGATGATTTCACTAGATATACATGGACCTACTTTTTAAAATATAAGGACCAAACCTTAGATGTTTTTATTTCTTTGTGTAGAAGAGTTGAAAATGAAAAATCATTAACAATTAAGACAATTAGAAGTGATCATGGAGGTGAATTTCAAAATCAAAGGTTTTTAGAATTTTGTCAAGATAGAGGTTATAGACATGAGTTCTCTACTCTTAGAACACCATAACAAAATGGTGTTGTAGAGAGGAAGAGCCGTGTACTTCAAGAGGCTGCACGAAGCATGCTTAATGAGTACTCACTCCCGAGTTACTTATGGGCTGAAGCTGTAAATACAGCTTGCTATGTGCAAAACCGGGTCTTCATTCATAGGTTTTTAGGAAAGACTCCCCATGAACTTTGGTTTGGAAAACCACCTACGGTTAAACACCTTCGGGTGTTTGGTTGTAAGGTGTTCATTCTAAACACCAAGGATCATCTTGGAAAGTTCACGGCAAAGGCTGATGAAGGGATACTAGTCGGGTATTCCCTCGTTAGTAAAGCCTATCGAGTCTACAACAAGAAGTCTAGACTGGTTGAAGAGTCTTCTGACGTTGTTTTTGAAGAAATTCCAAAAGTCTATGGTCAACTAGAAGATGGAGTCCAATTCGAACTTGGAGACTAAGTTTGAATGAAAGTCCAAATGTTGTTGATGGTGATGAATCCGATGACGGTGAGCCTAGACAATCCATAGATCAGCCGGATCCTGAGGCTGAACTTGGGTCTAGTGAACCCGTTCAAGAAGCACCACCAACACCAAGGCAAACTAGATTAGCCTCTAGTCATCCCCAAGACCAAATTGTTGGAGACATCCATCATGGGGTTAGGACTAGGTCATTCTTCCGGAATGAGGCTAATGAAGTTGCCCTAATTTTCAAAATTGAACCTAGGAAAATTGATGAAGCATTAAATGATTCCGATTGGATCATTGCAATGCAAGATGAACTAGGTCAATTTGAGAGAAGTCAAGTTTAGGACTTAGTCCCTAGACCCAAGAAGACCACCATCATTGGAACTAAATGGGTCTTCAAAAATAAATTGAACCATAAGGGAGAGATCATTAGAAACAAGGCACGCTTGGTAGCCAAGGGCTATAGTCAAGTTGAAGGCCTTGATTATGATGAGACCTATGCTCCCGTGGCACAACTAGAATCCATCCGATTGATGCTTGCATTTGCAGCACACCGTGGCTTCAAATTATTCCAAATGGATGTAAAATCGGCTTTTCTAAATGGTTTGATTAGAGAAGAGGTCTACGTCGAACAACCTCTGGGGTTTGAGAATACCGAATTTCCAAACCACGTGTACAAGCTCAAAAAGGCACTTTATGGCCTTAAACAAGCACCCCGGGCTTGGTATGAGCGGTTGTCAACATTCTTAATTGAGAAGGGCTTCGTCAGAGGCCAAATAGACCCTACACTATTTCTACGGAGAGATGGTGACAATATCTTTGTAGCCCAAGTATATGTCGATGACATAATTTGTGGCTCAAACAATAAGGGCTATTTAAATGAGTTCATTGGACACATGGAGAGTGAGTTTGAAATGAGTCTAGTAGGAGAGTTGACTTTCTTCCTTGGACTTGAAATCAAGCAAACTCGGGATGGTATCCATGTGCACCAATCAAAGTATACACAAGAAATGCTTCAAAAATTTAACATGAGTGATTCGAAAGAGGTAACCACTCCCATGGCTATAAACACAAGATTAGACAATGATGAGAGTGGTAAACTCGTTGATTTGACTCAATATCGAAGCATGATAGGTAGTTTGCTATACCTCACAGCCAGTCGACCAGACATTCTATTTGCTGTAGGTATGTGCGCTAGGTATCAAGTTTGTAGCAAGGAATCTCACTTAATCGCTGTTAAGCGAATTTTGAGGTATCTCAAAGGCACAATTGGAGTCGGTCTATGGTACCCCCGTACCGAATCATTTGATTTAATTGGCTATACGGATTCCGACTACGCTGGATGTAAGTTGGACCGGAAAAGTACAAGTGGGGGTTGCCAATTCTTAGGTTCGTCCTTAGTAAGTTGGTCAAGTCGGAAGCAACATTGTGTTGCTCTCTCCATGACCGAGGCGGAATATATCACCATGGGAGAGAGTGTATCGCAATTGTTGTGGATGATACATACTTTAGAGGACTATGGATTGAGTTACAAGGGTGCGCAAGTGTTATGTGATAACATTAGCACAATTAACCTAATCAAAAATCCAGTCCATCATTCTAGGACCAAACATATTGAGGTGCGTCACCACTTCATTAGGGATCATGTAGCTAGGGGAGATATTGTACTCTCACATGTAGAGTCCAAATCAAACCTAGCTGACATTTTCACTAAACCACTCCCCGAGAATGAATTTAGTTTCCTAAGACGGGAGTTGGGAATGTGTCGCGCTTCATAGTTTTCCTAAATGCATTCAAAACCCTTCATGATTATTTCGAATTGTTGGGAAACAATTGGGTAACTTTGGGGACATCTCACACAAACTATAAGGTTTAACAAAACGTTTTTGCTTGCTAGAAATGGGGTGAGATGTTAGGATCAACTCAATTTCTCAAAATGTCAATGCATCCCTTGAGAAATTGAGTTGACGAGATAATAATCACTTCGATGACCAAGTATGGGGAAAACCAATGCAAAACATATGTGTATTTGGCTCCATGATCATACTTGGACATTCCGATCAAGGAAACTTGATTGGAACATTGGATTTGGCACAGATTGTTTGAATGATTGTTGTTTGAGTTTGACTCCACTTGGGTGGAGTAAAGTGACTTGTTAAAACCCTAAGGACCCTTGATCCTTGATTGGGGACCAATTATAGACGAGGGATGGTTTCCATGATTGATATCTTTCACCATATCCCTTTGGAAATCGAGTAACAATCTGAAACTGAAAGTTTCTGATCGAATCTGGGAAATTCAGGAACCCTATCGGTCACCCGACCTATCAGGAGTAAGGCTGATCGGTCTCCGGACCGATCTGGCTCCACCCTGTAACGATCGGTCCACAGACCGATCAGAGAGGCAGTAGTGACTTTACGAAATCTTGACCAAATGTACTGAGCTAGCCTGGATCGGTCCCCAGACCGATCTGGCACCCTATGGTGATCGGTCCACAGACCGATCAGGGAGCTCACAGGTTTCTCTCCGAACTCTACTGTTCGTGTCCTGATCGATCAGCCGACCGATCAGGAGCGCGCCTGATCGGTCACCCGACCGATCAGGCCCAGGTCAGTCCGATCAGGCTATAGCCTGATCGGTCTGGGCGCTATCAGATCGAACGGTGATCCGTTCAATCGCATTAAATTGCGGTTGGTGGACTGATCCACCAACCGATTAACTTCGGGAAAAACCTCTCATTGCCGAACCCTAGCGCCGAAACCTCCCACTCGAGCAACCTTTGCCTCGTGTGAGAGCTCTCCAGTGCTTTCGTCTTCCTCTTGCGAGTGTGCGCGTGCGGTCCTAAGGGGTTCTTCCGAGCTCTGTCTTCTTCCTGCGATGCTCTCTCTCGCTGAAGGGCTTAGCGATCTCTCTTGCGCCAAGTTTCTCCTTGCACAAGCTTGCTCTTCCAACCTCCAAGAACTTCACCAATGACACCTAAGTAAGCTTTTGTCTCAGTTTTCACTTCAAGTTAGTTCATAGATTATGTTGTGCGACTAACTTTGTTTTGTGCCGTGATCTCTTGTTTTTGTGCCGTGACCTCTTGTTTTGGCCGTGACCCTCTTGATCGAATGCTTCACTTTATGATTACTCCTTGTATGATCAAATCTTGGTTCCTTGATTCAACTGTGTTCTGTTAATCATTATGTCTTGATCACGCTCTCTGATTGGGTTTAACCTTATCTTGATCATGTTTGCTTAATTCAATTCTTTAGAAAGTCTTCTAAGGGCAAGGAAGCTGCTGAGGGCAGTTCGAGGGGGAAGACCCCTGCTGCATCTGCGCCCTCCAGAAGGCCTCAGCCTTCTTCTAGCTCCCGGTTCCCGAATGCAGCCTGTGAACAGGCCTTCCAATCGAGGACCTTCAAGTTGTTACCCTACCGATCCATTGATATCCCTTTTCTGACTGAACATTGTCCATCGGTCATGGAGATAGTCATGTATTACAACCTGGGCTTCCTTCTTTCTTTGGAAAGAACTATCAATTATGATCTCGTCTCTGAATTCTATAACAATCTTCAGCAGGGACCTCAAGGAGGCTTCGAGTTCACCACTCGAGTCGCCAAGAGGAACCTTGACTTTTCTTACGAGATCTTGGCAGAGTATTTGGGTGGTCGTCGATCACCAAATCTGTATTCAATCTACCCTGAGCTTCCTGATCCTTTGTTGGCACTGTTTTCAGATGTTACCCCCGACTCCATCTATCAGCATTTCTTTGGTCATCCTCGCCCCGCCGGGCTTGATGAATTGGGTCCTGATTTCCCTACTTTTGCCGCCCTACGACTTGCTCCAGTTGACTACATCCTTTTCAAGATAATCACAAATTGTATCTTGCCCATCACCTCAAAGCCTTTGACCGAGATCCGACCCTATCACTGCCTGATGCTCTACGGCATGTATCGTCGGATGAACTTCGATATCATGGAGAGCATCTTCCAGTCTATCCTATCCTATCGTGAGTCGAGCCGTCGCACGGTTTATATGCCTTTTGGTCATGTCATCACTGATTGGCTTATGTCCGTTGGTGTTGATGTCACCAAAGGCAGGACCATGCCCATGGTCAAACAGGATTGTCGGTTGGGTCGGCGGGCTTTTGCAAAATCTGATATTATCATTCGTGAGCACGATAGGGTTTTGGTGTGGAAGGATGGGAGAGGACTTGGTGACCTGCCTGGGGGAGCACCACATTTTCAGGCACCACCCGAGGCTGCTGCATTTCATGGGGCTCCTGCTGCTGACGCCGAGTATGACTATGAGCCTGACCCAGATCTACGATGGCAGATCTCCGAGCTAGATCGGATCCTCCAGGAGGATATTCATTTGAGGGAGCTCCATTGAGAGGAGTCCCGCTTGGAGTTCCGTTCCTTCGATCGCAGATTGACCAGCGTAGAGTCCACCGTCTCTGGGGTCCAGACTTTGCAGCAGACGTGGTACGCAGAGTGGCGCCGCCATACATTTCCAGGGGATGCCCCTTCAGGCAGTGCTGCACCAGGGTCGGCTGATGCGACAATGGATGACCTTATGCACGATGACGACCCTCCCGCTGACGTTTGAGTTTGGATGACCGTTGTCTTTCCTGGTGATAGATGTATTTGACTGTTTAGTTGTGTAACTTTTGGGCTGTATGCCCCATGACTTGCTTATTGTGGCCTTGTGCCACACGTATCTGGATTTTGATGCATGTGTCTTGCATCGTGTTAGTTCTCTGGATATTTTATGACTTGACTTTGATGCATGTTTTATCCCATGATAGTATGCTTCTTGTTGATGCTATGTTGTACTATCTGCATATTTGATCCATAGCTATGTTTATGCTTATGATGCCATGCTCATTTGATACATATGCTTGTTTTGTCATGCCTATATCTTTTTGTCATATATATTCATATGCTTATCAAAAATCAAATTGTTGTTGTTTTGGGATACCCCTAGGGTTGAGGGGGAGTATGGTTAAACTTAACAGCCCTTCTAGACCCCTTTTCGGTGTTCAACAAAGGGGGAGAGTGTGGGTTGGTTAAGTTTAGGATGATCATGTTGTAGGGGGAGGATCTGGATTCCCCAATGATTCTAAATTGAAAAACTTGATTGAGAATCCCTAAACTTAAAATCGGGTTATCAAACAACAAAAAGGGGGAGATTGTTGATGCAGTCTGGCCCTGATTGTTGTTTTGGTGTTGACATCGATTTTAGTTTAGGTGGATGATTATTGATTATGATTAAGTCCTGATCGGGGATCAGGCATGGTATAGAAAAATCCTAGCTTGGAGGGCTAGGTGTTGGAAAATCCTAACCTGGAAGGGTTAGGTGTTGAAAATCCTAGCTTGGAGGGCTAGGTGTGTGAAAAGTCCTAATTCGGAAGAGGTGGGTGAAAAGTCCTAGCTTGGAGGGCTAGGTGAAAAGTCCTAACTTGGAGGGTTAGGTGCAAATTCCCATCTTGGAGAATTAGGTGAAAAAGTCCTGGCTTGGAGGGTCAGGTCCTAGCTTGGGGGGCTAGGTTTGGAAAAGTCCTAATTCGAAAGGGTTGGGTGAAAAGTCCTAGCTTGGAGGGCTAGGTGAAAAGTCCTAACTTGGAGGGTTAGGTGCAAATTCCCAACTTGGAGAGTTAGGTGAAAAATCCTTAACTTGGAGGGCTAGGGTGGATAAAAACTTAGCTTGGATGGCTAGGTTTGAGTCCCTGGATCGGGCTGGTGATCGATCAGGGAAGCTGGCACACTGCTTTGTGGTGGATCGGTCTGGTGACCGATCCAGCAATGACTGATCGGTCTGGTGACCGATCAGGGAGCACATAGTGAGATTGGGAACCTACTGTACTGCTCCTGATCGATCCGGTGACCGATCAGGGAGTATGCGTTTCACCCACTGCTTGGCTCCTGATCGGTCTGGTGACCGATCAGGGAGCGAACAGTGAGGTTGAGTTCCCTTGCTGATCTGCTCCTGATCGGTCTGGTGACCGATCAGGATCGCTGTGCAGATCGTTCTGGAGAACGATCCAGCGTCGCAGGTTCCTCTCTATGATCGATCAGGACGGAGTCTGATCGGTCTGGTCACGATCTGATGGGTCTGGTGACCGATCAGGAGGTTTCCTGATCGGTCCGATGATCAATCAGGAGGTCTGGACTGCGAAGCTCAGAAATCGCCCGATAAAGGGGTGGATCGGTCGGGTGATCGATCCACAACCTGGGATCGATCTGGTGATCGATCCGGGAGAGTCCCAAAGAAATCGCGATTTCTAATTGAGCATCGGGGATCGATCAGAATGGAGCCTAATCGGTCTGGACCCAGCCTGATCGGTCTGGTGATCGATCAGGAGGCTATCTGATCGGTCTGGTGATCGATCACTTTAATTCAAAATGCACTGTCAGACGCTCTGATCGCGTCTGAACGTATCCGATTCTCTGCGCTTAACGTCTGATATATGATTTGCTGTTTGATATGCTGCTCTAACACTCTGATTAAGCTGCAGGTGACAGGGGAGGATTCAAACACTCAAGGAGAAGTCAATGGAAGCTTTCCTTGGAGCAGGTTTGTCCGTTTTCCATCTCAGGTTGCAACTGCCGGAGCTGTAGATTGGAGTTGCTAACTGGAGCTTGGCTGAGGGGAGCTCAGGAAGTCCAGGGAGAGCTCAGTGGTAGCTGGCGATGACAGGGAAGCAGCTGGAGGCTGCAGGAGATGCTGTCACCTGATGCTGAGTGGAGAAACAAAAGGGCGGAAGAAGGGTTCGTTGAAGAAAGGGGTTAGAGAAAGGGTTCTAGTCTTAGCGAACTGAGTTCTTGCTGCGCCTTGTGTTCTCCACATCTAGCTTGCACGTTCTGAAGTTTCATCATCTTGAGCAAGCTACTGAAATCTTGAAGCAACCATTCATTACTTGAGCGCTTGAAGGAGAGAACAAGAGGCTTGGAGTCCGACAGCGGGAAGACACGAGGAAGGGTTTCTTGCGTGAGATCGCCGCTGGGTGGAGCTCAGGAAAGCTTGCTGTGTTCTTGTCTTTGCTAAGTGTTTGAGTAAGATCTTTCTCGTTGTTTCTTTGTGTTTAAACTTAAATCTGTGATTGAAATGCTATGGAGAGGTTTCTCCACCGAGAAGGAGGTTGTCTTCTATCCGGTGTTCACCGGGGCTTGATTTGTCGACGATCAAGGGATCGCCCACCTTAAGGGCACGCCAAGGAGTAGGGGCAAGTTATCCCCGAACCTTGTAAACCCTCCTTGTTAGCAATCTTGCTAGTGGTGTTGTTTTATTTTTGTTTTCTGAATTTCTGCATACTCTGTTCTTGCTACTTCCGCTGTGCTACTAACAACTCTAAGTGCAGAAATTCAATTAGTGTCTAAGTTCAAGTGATTGGCTATATTCACCCCCCTCTCTAGCCATCCGGGTTCCAACAGATTGGGCAAAAGTCCAACCGAAGGAGCCAGTTGGCAAAAGGTAAACTCTCCTGAGAGGAGTAGGTGAGGACGCGTTCCCCGTCGAGGGAACAGTAGGCGTTGGTTCGACCTAGGGTTCCATTTGGGAGACCTGAATTCAGAACCAAGACAGCTACGACTATAACTAATACTTGTTGTGTTTTGGGTACTAACCTTAGTTGCGGGGTCGAAGGACTGGTCGTCTGCAAGTGATGTACTTCACTGGGCCTAGGCGCCCGAATGAACACAGGCGCCCGAATGGGCTCAGGCGCTCGTATGGATATGGGCGCCCAAGTGTGAAGGTAAAATCCCAAATACAGCTGCGAAGCCTCTGGATCAAGGCAGATCAGGCGTCCGTGAGGTCACGGGCACCCCCATCAGCTCAGGCGCCCAAGAGGAGGTGGATAAGCGCTGACCGAGCCTGCGGGTAAGGATTCGCGCAGGGAAGGCCACGTGTTAGGCGCTCCCATCGTCACAGGCGCCCGTATGGGCACTAAAAAAGGGGGTTCACCCCCAAGGCTTCGACACCCATTACTTCCAATGCTCCAAACCTTTTCGTTCAAGCGCTACGCTCCGGCAAACTCCAACTTCGAGATTCCAGTGCCGACGACAACCCTCTGCTCCAAAATTCGATCCACCTCGGGCGTTGGTAACGAAAAGTGTAGCAATTTCAATTTCTGATCTATTTCTGTATTTAAATTGTAAATCTTTTATCGTGATTATAGAATTGCCCAAAGTAAACTGCCAAGGACTGTGGGCCTTGGAGTAGGAGCCGACCGCGACTCCAAACCATGTAAAAAACAACTTGTGTTCTTGTGTACTTTATCTTTTTCCATTGCGTATATTCTTTAACTGTCCGATAATCAAGTTATAAGAACTATCCATTCATATCTTCATATATAAGCACAATACATACTATTAATTGTTTAAAACCTGGTCTTTTAGATATACCATTTGAGGCATTATACGTCTTGACCCCACTACATTTTAAAAAGTAAAAAAGTTATTTTTTTCATATTTATAAGTGAATGCATTCGAAATCAACATAATCTACTACTTACTTGGTCACTATAATTTTCCATGCATCGTCGTGATTTCTGTTTGACATAGAGTCCAATAAATATATCATATTTTTATCTTCATTAACGATAGTCAAAATCCAATGGTACCTGGAAAAATGAAAACATAGCATTGACTAGTATGTAGTAAAAATCAATAAATAGCTAAAATATTACCCAGTGTTATATGGGATGAGGCAAATGCTATCTCTACATATTGCTTTTAAGTGATCAGCAATATTTTGTGATAAGTCATGACCATCTTTGCCAAGTGGACATATAGGTATGTAGTCGGGATCCATAAATGAAATATAATCAGCTTTGTCTTCGTCCCTCAAATATTTGTAGAGATGACTGCACGCAAATATTATATAACTCGGTTAGAAATGTTTCAAGATATGGATAAGTTTCAAAAAAAATATAAATATGCAAACAAACATTGTATGTTAGACATAAGATACCCCATATAAATCAAAATTTGTCTGGCACCTATCTCTCTCATCTCCATAAAGCGGAGGACATCTTCTCTTAGCAATCGTATGCTTTTAGGACGTCCAAACATAGCATCCTCAAACTTAATGTATATGCTCTCCGATTCAATTCATTAAATGCTTTAAGCTTGAGTGATGACTTTACTGCATCAACATACTAAATGCTTTAAGGAAGCAATAGTGATGGGATTATCAGTAAGCTACAACATGAATGAATTCACCAAGGCTTTCAACGTACATGAGATAAAGGGCAACTCTAAAAACTAACTTAAACCACTAGTTGTGAAACTTACACCACACAAGAAATGTATATAGAATGATAGATTCAATTCATAAATAACTAAAGGAAGCCATTACAAATATCAAGAACCATTTCATAAGTTGGTAGTACTTTTGCCAACATCTGATTTGAAAATTAAACGATGTGCAGGAGATTTGATGACTTTATAGCAGAAATTTGATACAAGAGGGCATTTACCTCAATGGCATTGTCCTTGTCCTTCAAGCGTTGGTCCTTCTCGTAGCATGCTTTCCTTAATGTAATTACTTCCTTCTGTAACATATACAATGGTCCAAAGACACAATCTTCTGATTCATCATTAGGGAGCTCATAGCTTTTCACAGTTGGGATTTCCATCCACATATTAGGTGAGAGAGTATCTCCAGTTGCATCAGACGATCTATTTAGAAACACTCCTATTCTTGTTTTACAGGTCATCTACCATGGCAGCCTTGGGTAAAGCAATTTGTACAGTCTTTTCTACTTCTAATAATGCTTTTTCTTTTGATTTAGTGAGTCGATCTAATGCCCTGTTATCATCCTATAACTTTACAATCTGTAAAAGAGAAAAACACTTGGGTACCACGACACAAAGGAGATGTATTCAATAGTTTGCACTCTTTCTACTGATATATTTAGAAAGTTAAAAGGTTCATAATGAACAAAACATGTGTATGTAAACTAGCAGAAGTATTAACCTTCAATCTAAAAGGTAACCAACACGGCAGATAGATATGACAACAATTTCTGAAATAACTAAGCTTACATATCACACTAAAACCAAGTCTAACAACATTAGAAACCCAAATGGTTAGACATGATACCTTTAAACAATTTGGCTCATGGAAAAATTTAGTAATGGGTGATACAAATATTAAATGCAACTAGTCCAAGTAAAAAAAAGGGGAATAGTCAACATCTAAATGCATAGAGAATTAAATCAGTAATATATAAATCATGACAAAAACAAATAAAATAAAAAGAAAATACCTCACTAAAAATTTTAAAACAATTGAGTTGCTTATAAACTTAATAGAATGCGATGATTATTTAGTGAGTACAACTTGTCATTATTTTCAATTTTTAGGTGCAACATTGTGTCCAAGAAAGTGTGATAGAGTAAAGTTTAGAGGAGCAAAATTTCAAATTAACACCTCTTGTCTTGCTACCCTCAATTTTGCCTCAAGGGGTGTAAGAATCACTTCAATAGGAGGCATATCATCATTCTTTTGTGTTGCATGTCTAAGAGTTTCCTCGGCAGCAAACTGAGCAGCCAATGCTGCTCTCCTTTCATCATGTATCTTCTTAATATAAATGTATAATATCAAACAACCAAGAAAAAAATTTTCAATCCGCGATGTCTCTACAACAAAGTGAGAAGATCTTGAAAATCTTACCATCGAGTCGACTGGTGAACAAAACCCTGGTGCTGTCACACTCGATTAAGATCGGGGAACAAAGGTTGCTGAAGAAGAAGAGGAGGAAAAAAAGACACTCAGTGCTTGGAGAAAAAAATGTCGGGATCGGGGAAAAAGAGGTTGCCGAAGAAGAAGAAAAAGAGTCGGTCGGTGTTGGGAGAAAAATATCTCACATGCCTTAGGGTTTCCTTAGGGTTTTAAAGTGGGGATTGAGTGGATAAAATATTATCCGGTTCAATTTATGTTTTAGCGGTTCAAACTTATTACTTCATCACTTCAAAATATAAATTTTATTTTAAGACTTATTACTTCATCGAATAAATATTACGAAGTAAATTGTCACTTAAAATTAGAAGTGAAGCCCGCTTTTTTCAACCTATGAAGTCTAAAATCATATTTACTTTATCATTTTTATAACCGAAGTTGATTACTATATATTACTTCGTAATTAATAATCGACGAAGTAATCACTAGCGAAGTCTATCTTCAAAATTCTACTAGTGAAAAAGTTGTTAACGATATTCACCCCCCCTATTATTTTCTTCGATCCAACACCTGGGTAGTATGTTATTATCTACATCATATCGATTGGTTGAATCGATAGTGAGATAATATAGAGAACACTACACTAAACCATTTCTAGTCAAGTATTAATATTCAAGGACAATATTAATGGATGGAGACTAGCAAGTAGGTCAATTGATGGCTTGAGCTCACAAGTCATGGATATGTGATATCAAGTTGATACATGGGTATACATTAGAGAATGTGTACTGAATTGACCTGCCACGAGATAGTTTCATAGATTGTCATACGAGCATCATAAAATTTCTCATGTGACTATTAGTATGAATAGTCCTTAGACCTGAAGTCACTACGGTTCCCTACTTGAGGAGTTATGTACTTTGGTATCGTCAAACGTCACCCATAGCAGGGTGGACTATAAAGGCGATCACTGGGTATATAATGAATTATGCGGAGGGATGTGAGTGATGTAGATGGGATCTATTCCTCCCATATGACGGGAGTGATATCTGTGGACCCCTTGATCCAGTAGGACTGCTAAAATGCATGGACATACTCAAATGAGTCAATATGAGATATTGAGCTCATTTGTTTGAGTGAGTCTACTTGGGGATCATGAAACATAAATATTGATCGAGGATAACACAGTCTATGCCTCATTGGTCAATCTAGATATTGAGGCTAGAAGGATAAGGTCATACATTATCATAGTCACGGAGGTTAAGTCGGATATCGACTTTTCTTGTTACTTGGGTAGCAATGATGCATTGTTAGATGTCGCTCATTGCTTATGTGTCTAAAGTGGTTTAGGCACATTGCCAATGTTACGAAAACCTATTGAGTCACACACTAATGACACGATGCTTCAGAGATTGATTGATCTTAGTTTGACTAAGATTTGATCTGAATTAGATTGATTGAGTTAAACTCAAGTGAATCCAATTGGATTATGTGATTGAGATCTAATTTGAGTTAGACTCATTTAGATTAGACTCAACCACATTTGGATGAGATATTAATTCATTAAAGTGTTTAATGAATTAATAATAAAGGAAGAGAAAAAGTCTCTCTTCATTCAATGGAGAGATGTTGAAGGGCCACATGAGAAGATGTGCTCTTTATTGGCTTTAATGAAGGGAAGCTAAAGGGACAAAAACCTCTTCATATTCATGGGATGAGTATAAAAGAGTTTCTTGTCATTTGGATGGTGACTTAGTCTTTTTCCCTTCCTCTCTTCCTCCTCTTCTCCCTCTTTGGCAGAAACCCTATTTTGGGGTTCTTGGTGTCTCTACGAACTATCTCAAGTTGCTAGCACAACTAAGGTAGTTTTTCTCCGAAGTTGAGAGATTGTGTTCGTGTGGATACGCATAGAGGCACGGATGTTTGAACATGCAAGAGATCCGACGTACCTTGGACGAGTGGGATAAACGAAAGGGCACGCATCAAAGGTATATCTATAAGATAAGTAGCTGTAGATCGTCTTTGTACGAGTTTTCTTCCGCATGGATTGCTCAAGGGATCTTGTTTTCGCTGTGGGTTTTTGTTTATGTCGCCGGGAGATCCCAATAGGGATCCTCCCGAGCGAACGCAGGAACTAATGTTCTACGGACCCATGGTCGACCGCTACCTTCAAGGAGTCAAGGAATCCCACTATCGGGGTCCTAATAGCAAAGTCAACTCCTTTTTCTTCGAAGCGGGTCAGGTATACTCTCTGCGCCCCCTTTTCTCCTTGGTTTCCGTAATCTTTTTCTATGCTAACTTTATTGGGTCCAGTTTTGGGGCTCTTGTCACAACCTCTCGATGTCCCTGGTGGCCCATGATTGGGGTCGATTGGTAGTTGAGCGCCGAGTGAAGGAGTTGGAGGCGTGACTACGCCACACTCGTCTAGCCTCCTGTGAAGCCAACCTGAACGACCTTTGAGCGGAGATTATCGACTTACAAGGTAGGCTGTCGGCCTCGAAGGACCAGTTGAAGGTGGCTCGGACTCAAGTAGACTCCGCCGATGCTTCCGTTGCGTATCCACAGAGCCAGATCACCACCTTGGAGTACGCTGAGCGGGAAGCATGGATCTTGCACGCTCAGGCTCAGTCAGAGCTGAGTAAGAAGCAGACCGAGTTGACTAAGCTATCTACCGCCTGTGATTCAGCCTAGGTCGCGCTGGCTGCTAAGGACCAGGAGATCACCACCCACGCGGGCGCCTTGGATTCCTTGTCCGCTCAACTAGTGGCGCACGACCAAGAGCTAAATGATCAAGCAGAGGAGATCAACTGACTCTGCACCAAGCTGTCCGAGATGCAGTCAACTTAGGTTGAGCTTGAGGAATCACGGGTCTACAAGGTCGGGGAGGCGGAGAGACTGGATACCTACCGGGTAGAGTACATCAACTCAGTGACCATCAGCAAGCAGCTCGCCACCCGGGTGAACCCCTTGCTCAAACTGCAATTAACCAACACCTTCGAGTAGCTCAAGCAAGGGGGCCACATCCCTACTAATCTGCCCCTCAGCACGGTGAAGCTCTCGGCCCTGGCCTAGCAGCTTCCAGAGGAGGCCCGCCTGTTGGTGCAAAATGCATCAGTGATGTCTTCCTTTGTTTCAATGTTTAACTATATACTTAAGTTAGTAATACATGTTAGACAAGGTAAGGGTTAGTTAAGGGTTAGTTAAAGTGATCAAGGGTGAAACCAAACAGGACCTTATGTTTGGTAGGGTTAACCCAGGGTTGATCAGGTTGACAAAGGTTTAGCTAAACATGATTTGATGTTTGGCAGGATGAACCAGAACCCAGGGTTGGTTAAGATGACCAAGGGTTAGCCAAACAGGACCTGATGTTTGGCAGGGTGATCAAACCTAGATTTAATCTGGTTAATATACTAAGGTTTGATCAGTTAGAACAAGGGTTAGCTAAACAGGATCTGATATTTAGCAGAAAACCCAGGGTTGGTCAATTAGACCAAGGAGTGAGCCAAACAGGACTTGATGTTTGGCAGAAGAGAAGTCTAGTCAGGATTAATATGACTGGTAAAAGAAGTCTTTATCAAAGCGAAGGAAAATCCTAGTTAACCTAGGCACGAAGTCCTGGTTCGAGGAATTGGGCACTAAGTCCTGGCCGAGGGCTGGGCACCTAAGACCTGACCGAGGGTTGGGCACGAAGTCCTGGTTCGATGAATTGGGAACTAAGTCCTGGCCAAGGGCTAGACACCTAAGATCTGACTGAGGGTTGGGCACGAAGTCCTGGTTCAAGGAATTGAGAAATAAGTCCTGGTCGTGGACTGGGCACCGAAGACCTAACCGAGGGTTGGACAATTAGTCCTATTCGTGGACTGGGCACCAAAGTCCTGATTTGAAAGATCGGGCAAAAGTCCAACCGGAGGAGCCGGTTGACAAAAGGTAACTTCTCCTGAGAGGAGTATGCGAGGGCACGTTCCCCGGGAAAGGGAACCTTAGGCATCGGTTCGACCTAGGGTTTCATGTGAAATCCAAAGTCAGAACCAATCTTTAAGGCTAAGATTATCTGTATATTTGTCTTGTGTTTGATTGTCTTGCAGGTACTTGGAGTTGGAGGCAAGACAGAAGAGCAAATGCAGGGAAAATGACACCTAGAAGAAGCATCCAGGGTGCCCGTGTTAATACAGGCGCCCCCATGCTTCAGGGTGATGGTGCAGGAAACACCATATCGAACCTTATTTTGATATTGGCAAAGGATTCAAAGTTAAGTACTATTTGTGATCTAACATGTTTACCAAGTGTACAGAAAAGTCCTAGGTACACTAGGTAAGAAGTCCTGGCGAAGGGCAGCTGGGCACCTAGCGAAGGAATGCTAGGCATCGAAACCCTAAGTCATGGCGAAGGGCTGCTAGGCACCCGGCGAAGGACTGCCAGGAATCAAAGACCTAGCGAAGGGCTGCTAGGCACCTGGCGAAGGACTGCCAGGAATCGATGACCTAGCGAAGGACTGCTAGGCACCTAGCAAAGGGCTGCTAGGAGTCTAAGACTGGCGAAGGACTGCCAGGCACCAAGCGAAGGACTGCTTGGTACCGAAGCCTTGGCGAAGGACTGCTAGGCACCGGGCGAAGGACTGCTTGGTACCGAAGACCTGGCGAAGGACTGCGAGGCACCTGGCAAAGGACTGTTGGGCAAAAGTCCAACCGGAGGAGCCGGTTGGCATAAGGTAAATTCTCCTGAGAGGAGTAGGTGAGGACGCGTTCCCCGTCGAGGGAACAGTATGTAACGACCCGTAAAATTTTCTCAATATTTTCTTTAAAATATTGATCATGCCTAGATAGATTCTCGAGGAACATAGGGACACTAGCATGAACCCTAGCGTGATTATCCATGATTTTTCCATATAGATTAAGAAGCTAAGTAATAGTGGGCTCTTATATGAGCCTTGACAAAAATAATTATAAAAGTAATAAAAAAAAGTGCATGCACCAAGGATTGAACCTTGGACCTAGTGTATCACCATGCATGTACTAACCAATTCACCTAGCAAGGGAGTGCTAGTAGAGAATGAAGAGGATTTTAGTTAAGGCTTAAGGAAGTGAAGGGTCACCATGAGAAGATGCACCATGCCCCTTCACTTGCCTCCTTGCTTAGTATATAAGAGAGGGATGGGGAAATGAAGAGATAACTTGGCACTTAGGTTATAGTTTCTCCTCCTCTTCTCTTCCATCAAAGCTTCCCTCTCTCCTTCTTCCTCCTCCTAGCCGAAACCCATAAGGGGTTTTCTCCCTTGGAAAAGCTTCACAAGGGGACTCTCTCTTGAAGATCCAAGACTTCCTACAAGGGTACAAGGGCTAGGGGTGATCAAGGGATAACAAGGTCTTCATCCTCTTCTCTATTTAGGATCTATAACCAAGACACCAAGGGTAAGACTCCCTCACCTGTGGTATAATTGTTTTCCTTGATGTCTATCATGATTTGAGTTTGTGTTTAGGATCTAAGTTGAGAAAACCATGAGGTTTGGGTTCTAGGGTTTCGACCAAGCCTTGTATTTAGGTTTGGGGATGATGTAAACCCTCACTCATGCTCCCTAATGTTTTCTTATGATAAATAAAGGATAAATTATGACTTGGGGAAATTCTGTAGCACCCTAAAGCCCTATACAAGTTTCGGCCACCAACATGTTTCCATGGTTAGGATTGGATCTAACTCTCTAATAATATTTCTTATGTTTTCTCATGATGCAAGGGATGTTAATGGTGATTTATGTGAATTTTTATATGCCTTATGACCCTTGTAAGTTTCGGCCAAGTTAGGTTATAGGGCAAGGAGTTAGGGATAACTCCAAGCAAAGGTTCTAATGGTTTCCTATGGTGTTGTATGTAAGGTATTATATGTAAATTGGGAATTGTATGAATTTTTCCATGTACTTGGGACCCTATAGGGTTTCGGCCAAGGTCAATTTGTAGGGCTAAAACTTAGGGTTAGCCCTAATCATGGGTTCTAATGGCTTCCTATGACATAATATGTAATGTATGAGTTTTTCTTCACTTATGGTATCTTATATGTTAGGATCCCTCTTCTTCCAACTTTCGGCCAAGCACCCCAATTAGGGTTTAGGTTGAGTTAGGGTTTCAAGAATACTTGTTTATGGCTTATTATGATGTATATATATAGGTTCAAGCATGTGGTATGAATTTTATGTTACCTAAAACCCTAACCTTAAGTGCTATGCTTCATGATTTTGTATGTTTATGTTAGATACCATGTTTAGTAGGTTTCATTCATGAATGTTTTAAGTTCTAAGCCATGAACACATGTGTTATGAAGAAGGTCTCATGTTTGTGTAAAATGATGCATATTTTAAGTTAAACGCCTATAATAGATATGTGGTTAAGTAGACCTATGCATGTTCTATATTGAATGCCATGAACCTAGGTAGTATGTATCATGTTCATATGAATCCTACCCATGCACGCTTATGATAGATACTATGATTATGTATGCTAAGTGACATGTACTATGTATGAAATGCATGCTTACCTTATGTACCATGATCATGCAAGCTTTATGAACTAAGATGATGTTTATGCCTTAAGGCATAATTATGTATATATGTCATGTCTTATGAATGAAGATGATGAATGAAAATAATGTTTATGCCTTTAGGGAATAATGATGTTATGAATTAAGTATGAATGATGAAATGCCAAGTATGCTTTATGTCATGCTTCATGTAACAAGATTATGTTTATGTCTTTAAGTATGCTATGTATGTTCTATGAATGATGAAGCATGTGAAGTTATTTTACTTTATGAATGGGCTTGTACCGGACCGAAGTAATGGTTCAAGGGATGGGCACCTTAAGAACGCCTCGGTTCTGGACTACCGTAGCTGTCAACGATTCTGGGACTACGGTAGCTGTCCAATATGGATGGGCACCTTAAGAACACCTCGGTTTTTGGAACTACCGTAGTTGTTCCTACCCTAGTAGGTCGAGACTAGCTACCTCGTATTTACTTAGGGATGCGCGCATATGATGTATGTATGTGGTACAAGCCGGGGACCCCCATGATGTTATGATTATGTTTAAGTATCTATAATTATGGTTTTCAAATAAGAATCCTTATGTTATATGCATTTGACTCATGCATCCATTCATGTTATGCATCCATGCCATGTTAAGTATTTCATATGTTTATGTTTATGCCAAGAACCATGCTATATTAAGTATTTCATATGTTTATGTTTATGCCAAGAACCATGCTATGTTAAGTATTTCATATGTTTATGTTATGCCAAGAACCATGCCATATTAAGTATTTCATATGTTTATGTTTATGCCAAGAACCATGCCATGTTAAGTATTTCATATGTTTATGTTTATGACAAGAACCATGTCATGTTAAGTATTTCATATGTTTATGTTATGCCAAGAACCATGCCATGTTAAGTATTTCATATGTTTATGTTTATGCCAAGAACCATGCCATGTTAAGTATTTCATATGTTTATGTTATGCCAAGAACCATGCCATGTTAAGTATTTCATATGTTTATGTTTATGCCAAGAACCATGTCATGTTAAATATTTCATATGTTTATGTTTATGACAAGAACCATACTATGTTAAGTACTTCATATGTTTATGTTTATGTCTAGAATCATGCCATGTTAAGTGTTTTATATGCCTATATTTTGTATCAAGAACTTTTATGTGTTAAGAATGTTATATGTTTTATGTTATGCGATGTATGATTTTAGTGAGTAGGAAAGAGTCTTACTAAGCCTATGTGCTTATAGTTTTACTTTCTTATACCGCAGATCAAACAAGAGGATAGTAGGGGAAGCAGCTGGAGGGGCAAGAGTGTGTGTGTGGCAGTGACATGGCAAAAGAAAAGAAAAGTTTTTAATGTTTATACTATGTCACGTGTCCTATATTTTGCGAGTCTCATGTTATACTTATAATGGTTTTGTCAAAAAAATATGCACTTGCTACTTATGTTGCCTAATGGATGACTTATGTGATTTTTATATCATGATGCTAAGTATGATGTTAATATGCTAAGTTACCATGTCACCATGTTTAGGAATGATAGTTAAGGCATGTATACATGATTCAAGTATTAGTTGCATGGGTTAAACGCATATGTATAAAGATTTAAATTATTCCGCTGCAGTAATATATTCATATGCGTATATGTATGTTAGCGTAACGCCGCCGCCCACCCACACCTTAGGGCGGGAAAGACGGGCGTTACAGGTTGGTATCAGAGCAGGTTGTCATCTCACTACACACACATCAAGCCTTCTTCCTGCAGCTTCCAAGTAAGTACCTCTATGCATACCTTGTCTTCTTTTATGATGCTAGAGTATGCTAGAATATGCAAGTATGGATGATACCTTATGATTCTAGAATATGCAAGTATGAATGATACCTTAGGATAGAAAGTACTTTTAGGATATGTAAATATGAACGATACCTTACCTTATTTTATGAAATCGAATACTTTAGAATTTGATATGCGGGTAGGAATAACAAAAAAAACTTATATTAGCCTTACTTGTCTTTTATGAAGAGAAGCAATGGCTAGAGGACAGAGTAACATATGTAATTGGTAAAGTCACTTCAGATGTCTATATAAATAATAAGCATAATGATGGTAAAATGTTTAAACAGCAGAGCAAGAAGACTACATAAATTTAAAGTGTAAGAACATCGAGAAAGAGATTTAGTATTATAGTGAGAAGACCTTAAATAAAATTTTATAGAATATAAAGCAATGGAGAGTAAAGTTAAATAATAATAATAATAATAATAATAATAATAATAATGAGGATTAACGTTGATGAACAAGTGAGTTGTAGTAAAGTAGTTAAGATAAGTAAAGTAGATCCGAAGCGAAGAATGCGAGAGGAGTTTCTTGGAGCTAAAAAAGAGACTTACAAGTGCTCCAATTCTTACCCTTCCGGAAAGTAATCAGAGCTTCGACATGTACAACGACGCCTCCAAACTGGGACTTGGAGTTGTACTTATGCAGAGTGGTAAGGTCATTGCCTACGCCTCTAGGCAACTCAAAGAACATGAACAGAACTACCCCACGCACGATCTAGAACTGGTCGCTGTGGTCTTTGCTCTTAAGATAGGGAGGCATTATCTATATAGAGCGCAGTGTAGGATTTATACAGACCACCAGAGTCTGCGATACTTCTTCACTTAGAAAGACTTAAATATGAGACAACGCCGATGGCTGTAGTTGGTGAAGGACTATGACTGCGAGATCTTCTACCATCCAGGGAAGGCAAACAAAGTGGCCGATGCACTCAGCCGGAAGTCCAGTGCCACCTTGATGTCCATATCTATATTACCCCGCCCACTCAAAAGAGAAATTATGAATTTTGGGGTCGAGGTCATCTCCGAACGGCTTTCTACTATGACAATATCACCTACGCTGTTCGAGGACATATTGGAAAAACAAAATGGTGATCCGAGTCTTCGGAGAATCAAGCAGGAGATTCTAGAAGGAAAGGGCGATAATTTTCGTATCGCCGATGGGGGAGTATTATACCTTAGGGATCGTCTATGTATCCCTAATGTTCCGGAGCTGCGGAGAGAACTTTTAGCAGAAGCTCACGGAACCCCTTATTCGATGCATCCGGGAACCACCAAAATGTATCAAGATCTGAAGGGGAAATTCTGGTGGTCCGGTATGAAGAGAGATGTGGCTCCGCATGTCAGCATATGCCTGACCTGCCAACGAGTGAAAGTAGAACACCAGCGACCCGGAGGAGTTCTGCAGCCACTTCCAATTCCGGAATGGAAATGGGAAGATATCTCTATGGATTTTATTTCAGGACTTCCTAGGACTACAAATGGATATGATATAATATGGGTAATTGTGGACAGGTTGACTAAGTCTGCTCACTTCCTAGCAATCAAGATGACTTATCCGATTGAGCAACTAGCTCGGTTATATGCTAAGGAGATAATTAGACTTCATGGAGTTCCCAAGACTATCATCTCAGATAGGGATGGTTGTTTTACCTCATATTTTTGGGAGTGCGTCCAGAAGTCTCTCGGCACTAAACTACGATTCAGCACCGCTTTCACCCTCAGACTGACGGGCAAACTGAACGAGTGAATCAAGTACTGGAGGACATGTTGCGGGCTTATGCCCTGGATTTCAAAGAGAGTTGGTGCCGATATCTATGTTTAGCGGAATTCGCTTACAATAATAGCTACCAAGCTACTATCGGAATGACACCTTATGAAGCTTTGTACGGGAGGAGATGTAGGTCTCCAATCTGTTGGTACGAAGGTGGTGAAAAGAAGGAAATGGGGCTCAAGACGGATCTCATCGACGACACCACTCGAGCTATACAGAACATTCGACAACGGATAGAAGCCGCTCAGAGCCGGTAGAAGAATTATGCGGATGTCCGGCGTAGGCCACTGGAATTTGATGTTGGAGATTTGGTATTTCTTAAAGTGGCTCCTATGAAAGGGGTAACGAGATTTGGGAAGAAAGGAAAACTAAGTCCGCATTATGTGGGACCGTACCCGATCCTGAAAAGAGTCGGCAAGGTGGCATATGAGCTAGAGTTGCCTCAAGAGATGTCGGCTATCCATAACGTGTTCCATGTGTCGATGCTCAAGAAGTGTATTCCAAACACAGATCAAGTGATCGAGCCGCAGACCGTACAAGTTCAGGAGGACCTAAGTTTTGAAAGCCGACCTATCCAGATCTTGGATCGGGAAATCAAAAAGCTAAGGAATAAGGAGGTACCCTTAGTCAAGGTCCTATGGCAAAGTCAAAGGTTCGAGGAAGCTACCTGGGAACGCGAGGACGAGATGAGACGCAAGTACCTGGAGCTATTCTAAGTTCGAGGACGAACTTTCACGAGGTATGGGGGATTGTAACGACCCGTAAAATTTTCTCAATATTTTCTTTAAAATATTGATCATGCCTAGATAGATTCTCGAGGAACATAGGGACACTAGCATGAACCCTAGCGTGATTATCCATGATTTTTCCATATAGATTAAGAAGCTAAGTAATAGTGGGCTCTTATATGGGCCTTGGCAAAAATAATTATAAAAGTAATAAAAAGAAGTGCATGCACCAAGGATTGAACCTTGGACCTAGTGTATCACTATGCATGTACTAACCAATTCACCTAGCAAGGGAGTGCTAGTAGAGAATGAAGAGGATTTTAGTTAAGGCTTAAGGAAGTGAAGGGTCACCATGAGAAGAGGCACCATGCCCCTTCACTTGCCTCCTTGCTTAGTATATAAGAGAGGGATGGGGAAATGAAGAGATAACTTGGCACTTAAGTTATAGTTTCTCCTCCTCTTCTCTTCCATCAAAGCTTCCCTCTCTCCTTCTTCCTCCTCCTAGCCGAAACCCACAAGGGGTTTTCTCCCTTGGAAAAGCTTCACAAGGGGACTCTCTCTTGAAGATCCAAGACTTCCTACAAGGCTACAAGGGCTAGGGGTGATCAAGGGACAACAAGGTCTTCATCCTCTTCTCTATTTAGGATCTATAACCAAGACACCAAGGGTAAGACTCCCTCACCTGTGGTATAATTGTTTTCCTTGATGTCTATCATGATTTAAGTTTGTGTTTAGGATCTAAGTTGAGAAAACCATGAGGTTTGGGTTCTAGGGTTTCGGCCAAGCCTTGTATTTAGGTTTGGGGATGATGTAAACCCTCGCTCATGCTCCCTAATGTTTTCTTATGATAAATAAAGGATAAATTATGACTTGGGGAAATTTTGTAGCACCCTAAAGCCCTATACAAGTTTCGGCCACCAACATGTTTCCATGGTTAGGATTGGATCTAACTCTCTAATAATATTTCTTATGTTTTCTCATTATGCAAGGGATGTTAATGGTGATTTATGTGAATATTTATATGCCTTATGACCCTTGTAAGTTTCGGCCAAGTTAGGTTATAGGGCAAGGAGTTAGGGCTAACTCCAAGCAAAGGTTCTAATGGTTTCCTATGGTGTTGTATGTAAGGTATTAGATGTAAATTGGGAATTGTATGAATTTTTCCATGTACTTGGGACCCTATAGGGTTTCGGCCAAGGTTAATTTGTAGGGCTAAAACTTAGGGTTAGCCCTAATCATGGGTTCTAATGGCTTCCTATGACATAGTATGTAATGTATGAGTTTTTCTTCACTTATGGTATCTTATATGTTAGGATCCCTCTTCTTCCAACTTTCGGCCAAGCACCCCAATTAGGGTTTAGGTTGAGTTAGGGTTTCAAGAATACTTGTTTATGGCTTATTATGATGTATATATATAGGTTCAAGCATGTGGTATGAATTTTATGTTACCTAAAACCCTAACCTTAAGTGCTATGCTTCATGATTTTGTATGTTTATGTTAGATACCATGTTTAGTAGGTTTCATTCATGAATGTTTTAAGTTCTAAGCCATGAACACACATGTTATGAAGAAGGTCTCATGTTTGTGTAAAATGATGCATATTTTAAGTTAAACGCTTATGATAGATATATGGTTAAGTAAACCTATGCATGTTCTATGTTGAATGTCATGAACCTAGGTAGTATGTATCATGTTCATATGAATCCTACCCATGCACGCTTATGATAGATACTATGATTATGTATGCTAAGTGACATGTACTATGTATGAAATGCATGCTTACCTTATGTACCATGATCATGCAAGCTTTATGAACTAAGATGATGTTTATGCCTTAAGGCATAATTATGTATGTATGTCATGTCTTATGAATGAAGATAATGTTTATGCCTTTAGGGCATAATGATGTTATGAATTAAGTATGAATGATGAAATGCCAAGTATGCTTTATGTCATGCTTCATGTAACAAGATTATGTTCATGTCTTTAAGTATGCTATGTATGTTCTATGAATGATGAAGCATGTGAAGTTATTTTACTTTATGAATGGTCTTGTACCGGACCGAAGTAAGGGTTCAAGGGATGGGCACCTTATGAACGTCTCGGTTCTGGACTACCGTAGCTGTCCACGGTTCTGGGACTACCGTAGCTGTCCAACAGGGATGGGCACCTTAAGAACGCCTCGGTTTTTGGAACTACCGTAGCTGTTCCTACCCTAGTAGGTCGAGACTAGCTACCTCGTATTTACTTAGGGATGCGCGCATATGATGTATGTATGTGGTACAAGCCGGGGACCCCCATGATGTTATCATTATGTTTAAGTATCTATAATTATGATTTTCAAATAAGCATCCTTATGTTATATGCATTTGACTCATGCATCCATTCATGTTATGCATCCATGCTATGTTAAGTATTTCATATGTTTATATTTATGCCAAGAACCATGCCATGTTAAGTATTTCATATGTTTATGTTTATGACAAGAACCATGCCATGTTAAGTATTTCATATGTTTATGTTTATGCTGTTGGGACCGGGTGCATGTTGACATGGATACGGGTTCGTAATTTTAAAATTTAATTACGTGCAGCGGAAGGTTTAGCATAAATAATTTCTCAAATTATTTTAACCACGTATCTAGCATGCAACCTTATGTTGTGGAGACATGATCATACATTTAAAATTTTACAGAAAGTAAACTAATTTACTTAATACCTCGTGTAACTCGTAGAAAGGGACGAGATCCAACCGTAGCGTCCCTTGGAAGCTCCGCCTCTATTCGCGTCCACGCCGAGTTCTCTTCGGGATGACTTCCCAAAGCCACGAGTTTCGTGCCGACAAGAACTACTAGATTCTCTAAAGGCACGACAAGAATATCAAGAGAGAGAGATGGAAAACTAACCACCAAACGAAAAACGGAATCAAGATTCCGGGAGGAAGGAAGGAGTCGCGCCCCACTTCTTCTTCTTCTTTGGCACCTTCTTGGTGGAGGTGGCTCACGGCAAAGGAGGTGAGGGCAGCCGGCCCTAGAAGAGGGAGAAGGTAGCCGACCCTAGAAGGGAGAGGGAGAGAAGGAGAGGAAGAGAGTCTAGGCAAGAATCCTTGATCTCTTGAATTAATTTTCAAGCCTTGCCTTTGTACCTTTATATAGTAGCCTCTTTATCGCCAAATCTCCTTTTAACGGAATAAATTTTTCATAAGAAATTTATCTTATAAATTTTTCTATGAATTATTCCGTTATGCCAAGTTTTTATTATAACTTAATTTATAATAAAAACAACCATGTCTCCCCTTTTATTATGAAATAAATTTTTACAAGAAATTTATTATATAAATTTTTCTTATCATGGAAAAATCAATTCATAATTGATTTTATAAAATAAAATAAACCAATCCATGGTTCATTTTAATTTCCATAAAAAAGAATAAATTTCTATAAATTTCTTTATATAAATTTCTTTATCCATAATTTTATAAAACAAATCACGCTCGATTTATTTTATAATTTAAACCAAACAATTTGGTTTTCCTTTTTTATTGTGGCCGGCCAAACCAAAGAGGGTGGGGACTCTCTTTGGCCGGTCAAACCCAAGCCGTCACCTTACGAATTAAACTCATTTAATTCGTCCAATATGCTTTCAAAAGACTTAGCCATTTTAAGCTTCCGATGCGTCTCTGATAAATTCATATTCGACTTATCTCTCTTGATCGGAAAATCTAATTTTTAACTCGTTTTAAATCCCTCCGATTACTCGTAGTGCGTGTGACTAAATAGGCTTTCGATTTATGTTGGCCGTCTATAATCAACCAATTATAGAACGATCATGAGTGGCACCTAGTAGTACATCATGACCCCCAATTAATCGAAAGATCAACGGTTGACCTCAGATATAATTCTGAAACCATTCAGCAGCTTTAATGAATCGTGCCTCATTCCCTTCACCATCTTATACCCACTTGGTTCAGGACACGGTCTATGTGTGTCAGTCCCCACTAGGCTGACTACGTCACACCTAGCCCAAGTAATGTCTTTCTCGTCCAACGGATTCTAATTACTCTCATGTATCTGTGATATTCATACTCAGATCATGTGATGCTCTGGCCAGAGGCTTCGAGTAATAATCCGACGATAGGCCTTGGGTATACATCTCCTCGCAAGGAGTGGTGAATCCTTTGTAGGCTGTTCAAACATCTTCGGACACTTCGGCTTATACCCAACCATCCTGGGTCCACACCTCCATGGAGATGCTTGCTTAAGATGTCAAAGTATAAGTCTCCATGACCAAGATGACTTGAACACTGCAAGTCAAAGGAACATTGCACTTAAGCTGCAGTAAGAACTTCACTGACATATCTATATATAGACTACCATATGAAGTTTTACAGCTAGTTACTCCAATGAACTAGTTCCCTTAACTAGCATGCATGTTTATCTCCGGACATCCCAATGTCTCCAGCCAGTGAGAATTAGCTGATTAGAGAATAACCCATGCTAGTCTCAACAGAATTGATAGTGTCCGTATTTATCAATTCATCGACTAGGGGCAATTTCAATACTTCACAATTGCACATGTAGAGATAATCACTAGTTGTGAATTCATCACAAATTCTCTCATGCTGTGAATTGTATTGCGGACATTCAGTAAATGAGTTTAAGATCTCAATCAAATACACGAACATGTATACTCAAATAGTGAATATTCATTTATTAAAGTAAATGATTACAATCATAAGGCGATTGCCTTAGGACACTTCTCTCATATTACTAACAAACTCCCACTTGGCCTAATGCCAATCGCTACGGTATCTAATACCACAGGCTCTAACATGACCCTCAAACTTGCTTTGAGGCAAGGCCTTAGTTAAAGGATCTGCTAAATTCCTTTCAGTGGGAATTTTCTCAATTTGTATATCATTCCTACTTATATCTCTCTGATCAGATGATAGCAGCGAAGCACATGTTTGGATCGCTGATGAGACCTTGGTTCCTTTGCTTGTGCAATAGCTCCATTGTTGTCGCAATAAACCGGTATTGCTTCATCAATGGTTGGAACCACACCAAGTTCTGAGACAAACTTCTTGATCCAGACTGCTTCCTTTGCTGCTTCCGAAGCTGCAATATATTCCGCTTCCGTGGTAGAATCTGCTACGGTGTCTTGTTTGGAACTCTTCCAACTTATTGCGCCTCCATTCAAAGTAAATACGTATCCAGACTGAGATTTGGAGTCATCCTTATCTGTCTGGAAACTGGCATCTGTATACCCACGTATTATCATATCTCCTTCTCCATATATTAGGAACACATCCTTAGTTCTTCTTAAGTACTTAAGGATTGTCTTGACAGCCGCCCGATGATCTATTCCTGGATCAGACTGGTATCTGCTCGTGACGCTCAGAGCATACGATACATCGTGCCTAGTACATAACATAGCATACATGATAGATCCTATCGCGGATGCATAAGAAATCTTATTCATGCAAATCCTCTCGTCTTCTGTGCGCGGACACATAGACTTTGAAAGGTTGATCCCATGCCTGATGGGAAGGTAACCTTTCTTGGATTCCGACATGCTAAACCTTTTTAGCACTCGGTCTATATATGTAGACTGCGAAAGACCAAGCAACCGTTTTGATCTATCTCTATAGATTCTAATCCCAAGGATATAGGTTGCTTCTCCCAGGTCTTTCATGGAGAAAGTTTTGGACAACCAAATTTTAACCGACTATAAGACTGATATATCGTTTCCTATAAGTAATATGTCATCGACATATAATACTAGGAATACGACTGCACTCCCACTAACCTTCTTGTATACACAAGGTTCGTCAGGATTTTGTGAGAAATCAAACTCTTTGATTGTCTCATCAAAACGGATGTTCCAGCTCCTGGATGCTTGCTTCAGTCCATATATGGATCGTCGAAGCTTGCATATTTTGGTTTTATCAACCGATGTGAAACCTGTTGATGCAGTCTGGCCCTGATTGTTGTTTTGGTGTTAACATCGATTTTAGTTTAGGCTGATCATTGTTGATTATGATTAAGTCCTGATCGGGGATCAGGCATGGTATGGGAAATCCTAGTCTGGAGGGCTAGGTGATGGAAAATCCTAACCTGGAGGGTTAGGTGTTGAAAATCCTAGTCTGGGAGGCTAGGTGTTTGGAAAAGTCCTAGCTTGGAGGGCTAGGTGTTGGAAAAGTCCTAATTCGGAAGGGTTGGGTGAAAAGTCCTAGCTTGGAGGGCTAGGTGAAAAGTCCTAACCTAGAGGGTTAGGTGCAAATTCCTATCCTGGAGAATTAGGTGAAAAAGTCCTGGCTTGGAGGGTCAGGTGCCTAGCTTGGAGGGCTAGGTTGGATGATGTTCTAACTCGGAAGGGTTGGGTGAAAAGTCCTAGCTTGGAGGGCTAGGTGAAAAGTCCTAGCTTGGAGGACTAGGTGAAAAGTCCTAACTTGGAGGGTTATGTGCAAATTCCCAACTTGGAGAGTTAGATGGAAAATCCTTAGCTTGGAGGGCTAAGGTGGATGGAAACTTAGCTTGGAGGGCTGAGTTTGAGTCCCTGGATCGGTTTGGTGATCGATCAGGGATTTTGGCACGCTGCTCCTTCGTGGATCGGTCTGGTGACCGATCCAGCGATGACTGATCGGTCGGGCGACCGATCAGGGAGCACACAGTGAGGTTGGGAACCTACTGTGTTGCTCCTGATCGATCTGGTGACCGATCAGGGAGTATGTGTTTCACCCATTGACTGGCTCCTGATCGGTCTGGTGACCGATCAGGGAGCGAGCAGTGAGGTTGAGTTCCCTTGCTGAACTGCTCCTGATCGGTCTGGTGACCGATCAGGATCACTGTGCAGATCGTTCCGGAGAACGATCAAGTGTCGCAGGTTCCTCTCTATGATCGATCAGGACGGATCCTGATCGGTCTGGAGCCAGTCTGATCGGTCTGGTGACCGATCAGGAGGTTGCCTGATCGGTCAGGTGACCGATCAGAAGGCTTAGCCTGCGAAACTCAGAAATCGCTCAATATAAGGGTGGATCGGTCCGATGAACGATCCACGACCTGGGATCGGTCTGGTGATCGGTCCAGGAGAATCTCAAGGACATCGCGATTTCTGATTGAGCGTTGGGGATCGATCAGGACGGAGCCTGATCGTCTGGAACCAGCCTGATCGGTCTGGTGACCGATCAGGATGCTCTCTGATCGGTCCGGTGACCGATCACTTTAATTCAAATTGCATTGTCAGACGCTCTGATCGCGTCTGAACACAACCGATTCGCTGCCACTTTCCTCTGATATTTGATATGCTGCTTGATTTGCTGCTCTAATACTCTGAGTAAGTTTCAGGTGACAGGGGAGGATTCAAACACTCAAGGAGAAATCAAAGAGAGCTTTCCTTGGAGCAGGTTTGTCCCTTTCTCCACACAGGTTGCAACAGCTGGATGCAGGACTGAAGCTGCTGACTGAAGCTTGGCTGAGGGAGCTCAAGAAGTTCAGTTAGGGTTCAGTGTAGCTGGCGCGTTGGCAGTGAGGCAGCTGGAGGCTGCTGGAGATGAGATCATCTGTTGCTTAGCGGAGAAACAAAAGGAACGAGAGTTGTAGTGTTCAGTATTGATTGAACGATTTGATCCTTGTGCTCTTGAGTTCCTGCGTTTTGAGTTCTCCATATCAAGCTTGCTGTTCTTGAGTTCTTCAATCATTCTGAGCAAGCTATTGAGAAGCAATCATCATACTTGAGCACTTGAAGGAGAAGACAAGAGGCTTGGAGTCCGACAGTGGGAAGACACGGAGAAGGGTTCTTGCGTGAGATCGCCACTGGGTGGAGCTCAGGGAAGCTTGCTGTGTTTTTGTCCTTGCTAAGTGTTTGAGTAAGATCCTTCTTGTTGTTTCTTTGTGCTCATTCTATATCATTGTTTGAAACACACTGTGGGGAGGTTTCTCCACCGAGAAGGAGGTTGCTTCATATCCGGTAATCACCGGGGCTTGATCTGCCGACGATCAAGGGATCACCCACCTTAAGGGCACGCCAAGGAGTAGGGGCAAGTTATCCCCGAACCTTGTAAAATCTCCTTGTTAGCGATCTTGCTAATCTTGCTAGTTAGGTTTTGGTTTTAAGTTTTTGCAAGTTTTGTTTTCCCATACTTCCGCTGTGCTATTGATAACTTCAAGTGCAGAAACTTGATAACTCTTCAAAGAAGAAGTGATTGGCTATATTCACCCCCCCTCTCTAGCCATCTCGTACCCAACAAGTGGTATCAGAGCAAGGTGCTCTGTTTACGGCTTAACAACCGAGAGTTCTCAACAAGATGGCTTTGAGAGAAGGATTCTCCACCACCCAACCTCCATTCTTTGATGGCGCCGACTTTCAATATTGGAGATCAAAGATGGAATACTACTTGAAGATGGATATCCACACTTGGTTCGCAGTGAAGGAGGGATTCATTCCTCCTAAGGATGATGAAGGCAAAAAACTTGAGTCATGGAGGTGGACTGCCGAACAAACAAGGAAGAGTGAAGCCGACGCGAAGGCGGTTGTCACTCTACAATGTGGCATGAACAAAGACCAACTCATCAAGGTTGGTCTCTTCACAAGTGCAAAAGACTTGTGGAACAAACTCATAGAGCTCCATGAAGGCACCCGAGACTCTAGAATTGCCAAGAGGGACTTGTTCCTCAATCAACTCCAAAATCTCTCCATGAAGGAGAATGAGTCGGTAAGTGAGCTCCATAGCCGGTTCAAGGAAGTCCTTAATGGACTTCATTCAATTGATGAAAAGGTCGAGAATCGCGACCTTGTGAGGTATGTCTTGAAAGCATTTCCAAGGAATGCTTTATGGTCATCCATGGTGGATGCCTACAAAGTATCCAAGGATTTATCTATTGTGAAATTAGATGATTTATTTTGTGAGGTGGAATTGCATGAGATGGCTAACAAAGGCCCCAAGGAGAAGGGGATTGCCTTAGTTGCAGGGGATCGAGTCACTAAGAAGAAGAAGGAGAAGGAGGTCTCATCATCTTCATCCTCTTCCGAATCCGAGTCAAATTCTGAGGAAGATGGCAGTGACTCCTCTTCATCTGAAATGGCCAACTTTGTGAGGAGGATGATGCGAAGAGACCGACGTTTCAAAAGTAGAGGTAACACTAGTGAATCCAAACTTGATAAGAATAATGCATCTTGTTTTGAATGTGGTAGGAAAGGGCATTTTAAGAATGAGTGTCCGAAACTTAAGAAGAAGGAGGAGAAATCCAAAAGAAAAGAAGAAAGATCCAAGAAGAAGAAGAAAGCTTTGAAGGCTTCTTGGGATGAGTCATCCTCTAGTTCATCCGATGATGAAAAGGAGGAGAAGAGCACAAGGCAAGTGACTCTCATGGCTCTTGGAGAGGAGAGCAGTGGTGAATCTTCAAGCTCCGCAAACACGGCTTCATCATCTTCGGATGATGAAGAGGTAACTTCTCCCGAGCTTGAAAAATGCTATAGAGCAATTGCATGTTTAACTAGTATGCTTAAGAAATCCAAAAACAAAGTTAAAGCATTGCAATTAGAAGTCGATCAATTGAAAGCCTCTAGGGATGATAACATTGATGACTTGCATGTTGAATTACTAGAAGATGAAATTAAATCTTTGAAACATGAGATTGTAAGCTTGAAATCCTCTAAGGTTGAGGAAATCAGTGATTTGCATGATAATGTGTTAGTGGAGGAAAACCAATCATTAAAGAGTGAAGTTGAGAAGCTCAAGAATATTCTTGGGAAATTCTCAAATAGCTCTAAGACCCTAGACATGATCCTAAATGCCCAAAGAGCGGTTTACAATAGGGCCGGTATTGGTTACCACCCTAAGGAACCCTCATTTGTATCTCTCATGTCTAGGACTGACATGAGACAATCTAGGACACCCAAAACTCAAAAGAAAGTTGTCAAGGCATGGGTGCTTAAGTCATGTTTAGTTGATGCTTTAGGTCCCAAGGTTTGGGCACCTAAGACTTCTATTTTTCGAATTGTGTAGGTTATGATTGAGGGGGAGCATCTATCAACTTGGTTTGTTGATAGTGGATGCTCCAAACACATGACCGGGGATAGATCATTGTTTACCACATTTCACAAGAAGAGTAGAGGTAATGTATCATTTGGTAACAATGGTAGTCTTAAGGTCATAGGAATAGGAGACATTCAAATATCCGAATGTCTTAGAATCTCGAATGTCCTTTTAGTCAAGGGGATGAAATTTAATCTCCTAAGTGTCAGTCAATTGTGTGACACGGGTTACACAATTGACTTCCAACCAAGTCAATGTCTAGTTAGACAAAATGACACCTTGGACACGGTACTAGTAGGAGCAAGAGTAGACAATATCTATCAAGTTTCATTTAAAAGTGCTACTAATGCTTTTGCTAAGTGTCTCATGTCAAAAGAAGAATAGTCCACACTTTGGCACCGGAGGCTAGCACATGTGAACATGAAGAACATCCGGAAGCTGGCCAACAAGGGACTAGTTCGAGGCTTACCGAGCATCAAGTATGGAAAAGATAAATTATGTGATGCGTGCCAAATGGGTAAGCAAACAAAATCTGCACATAAAGGTAAAAGCACTGTAAGTACTTCCAATGCATTAGATTTACTTCACATGGATCTATTTGATTGTAGCACTATCATATCATTGAATGGAAGTAGATATTGCTTTGTTATCATTGATGATTTCACTAGATATACATGGACTTTCTTTTTAAAACATAAGGACCAAACCTTAGATATTTTTATTTCTTTTTGTAGAAGAATTGAAAATGAAAAATCATCAACAATTAAGACAATTAGAAGTGATCATGGAGGTGAATTTCAAAACCAAAGGTTTCTAGAATTTTGTCAAGATAAGAGGTATAGACATGAGTTCTCTACTCCTAGAACACCACAACAAAATGGTGTTGTAGAGAGGAAGAACCGTGTACTTCAAGAGGCTGCACGAAGCATGCTCAATGAGTACTCACTCCCGAGTTACTTATGGGCCGAAGCTGTAAATACAGCTTGCTATGTGCAGAATCGAGTTCTCATCCATAGGTTTTTAAGAAAGACTCCCCATGAACTTTGGTTTGGGAAACCACCTACGGTTAAACATCTTAGGGTGTTTGGTTGTAAGGTGTTCATCCTAAACACCAAGGATCAGCTTGGAAAGTTCACGGCAAAGGCTGATGAAGGGATACTAGTCGGGTACTCCCTCGTTAGCAAAGCCTACCGAGTCTACAACAAGAAAACTAGATTAGTTGAAGAGTCTGCTGATGTGGTTTTTGAAGAAATTCCTAAATCACCTGACCAATTAGAAAATGAAGAAGGAGTTCAACTCGAACTTAGGAGACTAAGTTTGAATGAACCTCCAAGTGTTGTTGAAGGTGATGAGTCTGATGACGGTGAGCCTAGACAACCCATTGATCAGCCGGATCCTGAGGCTGAACCTGTGTCTAGTGAACCCATTCAAGAAGTACCACCAATACCAAGGCAAACTAGATTAGCCTCTAGTAATCCCCAAGATCAAATTGTTGGAGACATTCATCAAGGGGTTAGGACTAGATCATTCTTCCGGAATGAGGCTAATGAAGTTGCTTTAATTTCCGAAATTGAACCTAGAAAAATTGATGAAGCATTAAATGATCCCGATTGGATTATCGCAATGCAAGATGAACTAGGTCAATTCGAGAGGAGTGAAGTTTGGGACTTAGTCCCTAGACCCAAGAAGACCACCATTATTGGAACCAAATGGGTCTTCAAGAACAAATTGAACCATAAGGGAGAAATCATTAGAAACAAGGCACGCTTGGTAGCTAAGGGCTACAGTCAAGTTGAAGGCTTTGATTATGATGAGACTTATGCTCCCGTGGCACGATTAGAGTCCATCCGATTGATGCTCGCATTTTCAGCACATCGTGGCTTCAAATTATTTCAAATGGATGTCAAATCAGCCTTTCTAAATGGTTTGATTAAAGAAGAGGTCTATGTCGAACAACCTCCGGGGTTTGAGAGTACCGATTTTCTAAACCACGTGTTCAAGCTCAAAAAGGTACTTTATGGCCTTAAACAAGCACCCCGAGCTTGGTATGAGCGGTTGTCGATATTCTTAATTGAAAAGGGTTTCGTAAGAGGTCAAATAGACCCTACACTGTTTCTACGAAGAGATGGTGACAATATATTTGTAGCCCAAGTATATGTCGATGACATAATCTGTGGCTCAAACAATAAGGGTTATTTAAATGAGTTCATTGGACACATGGAAAGTGAATTCGAAATGAGTCTAGTAGGAGAGTTGACTTTCTTCCTTGGACTTGAAATCAAGCAAACTCGCGATGGTATCCATCTGCATCAATCAAAGTATACACATGTAATGCTTCGAAAATTCAATATGAGTGATTCGAAAGAGGTAACCACTCCCATGGCTACAAACACAAGATTAGACAATGATGAGAGTGGTAAACCCGTTGATCTAACTCAATATCGAAGCATTATAGGTAGTTTGCTATACCTCACAGCTAGTCGACCAGATATACTATTTGCTGTAGGTATGTGCGCTAGATATCAAGTCTGTGCCAAGGAATCTCACCTAATTGCTGTTAAGTGAATTTTGAGATATCTCAAGGGTACAATTGGTGTAGGTCTTTGGTATCCCCGTACCGAATCTTTTGATTTGATGGGCTATACGGATTCCGACTACGCTGGATGTAAGTTGGGACCGGAAGAGCACTAGTGGGGGCTGCCAATTCTTAGGATCGTCTTAGTAAGTTGGTCGAGTCGGAAGCAACATTGTGTTNCCTCGTTAGCAAAAGCCTACCGAGTCTACAACAAGAAAACTAGATTAGTTGAAGAGTCTGCTGATGTGGTTTTTGAAGAAATTCCTAAATCACCTGACCAATTAGAAAATGAAGAAGGAGTTCAACTCGAACTTAGGAGACTAAGTTTGAATGAACCTCCAAGTGTTGTTGAAGGTGATGAGTCTGATGACGGTGAGCCTAGACAACCCATTGATCAGCCGGATCCTGAGGCTGAACCTGTGTCTAGTGAACCCATTCAAGAAGTACCACCAATACCAAGGCAAACTAGATTAGCCTCTAGTAATCCCCAAGATCAAATTGTTGGAGACATTCATCAAGGGGTTAGGACTAGATCATTCTTCCGGAATGAGGCTAATGAAGTTGCTTTAATTTCCGAAATTGAACCTAGAAAAATTGATGAAGCATTAAATGATCCCGATTGGATTATCGCAATGCAAGATGAACTAGGTCAATTCGAGAGGAGTGAAGTTTGGGACTTAGTCCCTAGACCCAAGAAGACCACCATTATTGGAACCAAATGGGTCTTCAAGAACAAATTGAACCATAAGGGAGAAATCATTAGAAACAAGGCACGCTTGGTAGCTAAGGGCTACAGTCAAGTTGAAGGCTTTGATTATGATGAGACTTATGCTCCCGTGGCACGATTAGAGTCCATCCGATTGATGCTCGCATTTTCAGCACATCGTGGCTTCAAATTATTTCAAATGGATGTCAAATCAGCCTTTCTAAATGGTTTGATTAAAGAAGAGGTCTATGTCGAACAACCTCCGGGGTTTGAGAGTACCGATTTTCTAAACCACGTGTTCAAGCTCAAAAAGGTACTTTATGGCCTTAAACAAGCACCCCGAGCTTGGTATGAGCGGTTGTCGATATTCTTAATTGAAAAGGGTTTCGTAAGAGGTCAAATAGACCCTACACTGTTTCTACGAAGAGATGGTGACAATATATTTGTAGCCCAAGTATATGTCGATGACATAATCTGTGGCTCAAACAATAAGGGTTATTTAAATGAGTTCATTGGACACATGGAAAGTGAATTCGAAATGAGTCTAGTAGGAGAGTTGACTTTCTTCCTTGGACTTGAAATCAAGCAAACTCGCGATGGTATCCATCTGCATCAATCAAAGTATACACATGTAATGCTTCGAAAATTCAATATGAGTGATTCGAAAGAGGTAACCACTCCCATGGCTACAAACACAAGATTAGACAATGATGAGAGTGGTAAACCCGTTGATCTAACTCAATATCGAAGCATTATAGGTAGTTTGCTATACCTCACAGCTAGTCGACCAGATATACTATTTGCTGTAGGTATGTGCGCTAGATATCAAGTCTGTGCCAAGGAATCTCACCTAATTGCTGTTAAGTGAATTTTGAGATATCTCAAGGGTACAATTGGTGTAGGTCTTTGGTATCCCCGTACCGAATCTTTTGATTTGATGGGCTATACGGATTCCGACTACGCTGGATGTAAGTTGGACCGGAAGAGCACTAGTGGGGGCTGCCAATTCTTAGGATCCTCTTTAGTAAGTTGGTCGAGTCGGAAGCAATATTGTGTTGCTCTTTCCACTACCGAGGCAGAATATACCGCCATGGGAGAGAGTATATCGCAATTGTTGTGGATGATTCATACCTTAAAGGACTATGGATTGAGTTACAAGGGTGTGCAAGTGTTATGTGATAACATTAGCACAATCAACTTAACCAAGAATCCGGTCCATCATTCTAGGACAAAACATATTGAAGTAAGACACCACTTCATTAGGGATCATGTAGCTAGGGGGAACATCATACTCTCACACGTGGAGTCAAAGTCAAACCTAGCTGACATTTTCACTAAACCACTTCCCGAGAGTGAATTTAGTTTCCTAAGACGGGAATTGGGAATGTGTCGCGCTTCATGATTTTCGAATTGCGTTCAAAACCCTTCATGATTATTTCGAAATTGTTGGGGAACAATCGGGTAACTTTGGGAACATCTCACACAAACTATAAGGTTTAACAAAACGTTTTTGTTTGCTAGATATGGGGTGAGATGTTAAGTTTAACTCAATTTCTCAAAATGTCATTGCATCCCTTGAGGAATTAAGTTAACGAGATAATAATCATGGTGGTGACCAAGTATGGGGAAAACCATTGCATAACATATGTGTATATGGCTCCATGATCATACTTGGACATTCCAATCAAGGCAACTTGATTGGAAACTTGAATTTGGAATCCAAACTTGGTTGAATTTGCTTGATTGATTGTTGATTGAGTTTGACTCCATTTAGATGGGTCAAAGTGTTTGTTGAACCTATAAGGACTTTTGATTCTTGTTCAGGGATCATCTCTAGTCATGGGCTCATGTCCAAGTTCGACAAAGTCCATCAAATATCGTTTGAGAAATTCAGAAGTTCTGAAACTGAACATTTCAGTTCGTATCAGGAACCCTGATCGGTCACCGGACCGATCAGGCATAGGGCTGATCGGTCTCTGGACTGATCTGGCTTCTTCCTGTGGTGATCGGTCCACAGACCGATCAGAGAGTCAGCAGTGACTCTCCGAACTTTTTGACCAAGGATTCTGAGCCAGCGTGGATCGGTCTCCGGACCGATCTGGCACCCTGTGGGGATCGGTCCACAGACCGATCAGGGAGCTCAGAGGTTTCTCTCCGGACCCTACTGATCGAATCCTGATCGGTCACCCGACCGATCAGGCGCGCGTCTGATCGGTCATCCGACCGATCAGGCCCATGCCAGTCCGATCAGGCTATAGCCTGATCGGTCTGGACGCGATCAGATCGAACGGTGATTCGTTCAAACGCATTAAATTTTGGTTGGTGGACCGATCCACCAACCGATTTACTCTCTCAAAACCCTCATTTTTCCGAACCCTAGCGCCGAAACACCCTCCTCTGCGTGACTTGCTTGTGCGAGAAAACCCTCCTGCGTGTCTTTCTTCCTCGCGTGAGCGTGAGTGTGAAGTTTTCTCCAGTCTCGTGTGCGTTCCTCTCTCGCAGAAACAGTCTGCGACTTTCTATTGCGCCGAGCTCCTCCTTGCGAGTTCTTCCGATCCAAGAATCTTCTCAATGGCACCTAAGTAAGTTGTTAGTTTCGATTTTCTTGTAAATCAGTTCATGAAACTTTGTTTTGGAGCTAACCATGTCTTTGCCTCTGTTCTTGCTGTTGTGTCGTGACCCCTATATTTGCCGTAACCCCACCTTTCATCAAATTTCTTCTTATTTCATGTCTATCTTTTGATTGGGTATTATCTATGATGATCAACTCTTGTATGTGTGATTCAACCCATGTCCATCTTACCAAATCATTTGAATTCTGATGTGTATGATCAATTCGACTCTTTAGAAAATCTGCTAGGGGAAAGGAGGTAGCGGAGGGTAGTTCAAGGGGGAAAACTCCCTCGTCGTCTGCACCTTCCAGAAGGCCCCAGCCTTCTTCTAGCTCTCGATTCCCCAATGCGGCCTGTGAACAGGCCTTTCAAGCAAGGACCTTCAAATTATTACCTTGCAGATCCATTGATGCTCCTTTCCTAACGAAGTTTTGTCCCTCGGTCATGGAGATTGTCACTTACTACAATCTGGATTTTTTTCTCTCCCTGGAACGGACCATAAACTATGACCTTGTATCTGAATTCTACAACAACCTCCAACAAGGTCCTCAAGGGGGATTCGAGTTCACTACTCGTGTCGGGAAGATGAACCTTGATTTCTCATACGAGATTCTAGCTGAGTACTTGGGTGGTCGACGATCATCTAACCTCTATTCACTTTATCCGGAGCTCCCTGATCCTCTGTTGGCCCCGTTCACAGATACTACCCCTGATTCTATCTATCAGCACTTCTTCGGTCATCCTCGCCCTGCCGGGCTTGATGAGTTGGGTCCAGTTTTTCCTACCTTTGCAGCTCTCCACCTTGCTCCAGCTGATTATGTTCTTTTCAAGATCATTACGAATTGTATTTTGCCCATTACTTCAAAGCCGTTGGCCGAGATCCGTCCCTACCACTGCCTTATGCTCTACGGCATGCATTGCCGGATGGACTTTGACATCATGGAGAGCATTTTTCAGTCTATCCTATCCTACCGTGAGCCTAGCCGTCGCACAGTTTATATGTCTTTTGGTCACCTCATCACTGATTGGCTTATGTCAGTTGGTGTTGATGTCACCAAGGGCAGGACCATGCCCATGGTTAGGCAAGATTGTCGTTTGGGTCGACGGGCTTTTGCAAAGTCTGGTATGATCATTCGTGAGCGAGATGGGGTGTTGGTGTGGAAGGATGGGCGTGGTCTAGGTGAGTTACCTGGCGGAGCACCACACTTTCAGGCACCACCCGATGCTCCTCCTGCTGACGACGAGTATGACGACGAGCCGGAGCCAGATCTTCGCTGGCAGATCGCGGAGCTGGATCAGACCTTCCAGCAGGATTTTCAGTTGCGCGAGGCTTACCGCGAGGAGACCCGATCACGATTCAACTCTATTGAGCACAGACTGACCAGGATCGAGACCGAGGTCTCAGGGACCCGCACACTCCAGCAGACATGGTATGATGAGTGGCGCAGCCACACATTTCCTGGAGGTGCACCTTCTGTGAGTACTGCACCAGGGTCCTTGGCTCCTACTGATGCCACGATGGATGACCTCATGCGGGATGACGACCCTCCCACTGACACTTGAGCTTGGATGCCTGCTGTCTTATCATGATCTACGGTTTTGACTATGATACTTTAGGGCTGTATGCCCTGTGACTTGATTGTTGTGATCTTGTGTCACATGTATTTTGCTACTTGTCTGGATGACTTATGTTTTGACTTATCTGACTTTGTTTCACATGCTTATCTGATATTAGTATATCTATTGTTGATGCCATGTTGTTTATATGACTATGATCTGCATGATTGATCCATTGCCATGTTCGTGCGCACACTGCCATGTTTACTTGATACTTATGAATATTATGGCATGTTCTATGATCTTATACTTCATACGCATATGATGCATGTGCTTGCTATGTCTTGTGATACCTTTTCACATGCGGTCGTATGATTAATCCACAAACTATCACATCTTTGTTGATTTGGGATACCCCTAGGGTTGAGGGGGAGTTTGTTTTAAACATAACAGCCCCTCTAGCTCCTTTTCGGTGTTCGACAAAGGGGGAGAGTGTGGATTGGTTAAGTTTAGAATGATCATGTTGTAGGGGGAGGATTTGGATTCCCCTGTGATTCTAAAGTTGGAATATTGATTGAGATCACTAAACTTAAAATCGGATTGTCAAACAACAAAAAGGGGGAGATTGTTGATGCAGTCTGGCCCTGATTATTGTTTTGGTGTTGACATCAATTTTAGTTTAGGCTGATCATTGTTGATTATGATTAAGTCCTGATCGGGGATCAGGCATGGTATGGGAAATCCTAGTCTGGAGGGCTAGGTGATGGAAAATCCTAACCTGGAGGGTTAGGTGTTGAAAATCCTAGTCTGGGAGGCTAGGTGTTTGGAAAAGTCCTAGCTTGGAGGGCTAGGTGTTGGAAAAGTCCTAATTCGGAAGGGTTGGGTGAAAAGTCCTAGCTTGGAGGGCTAGGTGAAAAGTCCTAACCTGGAGGGTTAGGTGCAAATTCCCATCCTGGAGAATTAGGTGAAAAAATCCTGGCTTGGAGGGTTAGGTGCCTAGCTTGGAGGGCTAGGTTGGATGATGTTCTAACTCGAAAGGGTTGGGTGAAAAGTCCTAGCTTGGAGGGCTAGGTGAAAAGTCCTAACTTGGAGGGTTAGGTGCAAATTCCCAACTTGGAGAGTTAGATGGAAAATCCTTAGCTTGGAGGGCTAAGGTGGATGGAAACTTAGCTTGGAGGGCTGAGTTTGAGTCCCTGGATCGGTTTGGTGATCGATCAGGGATTTTGGCACGCTGCTCCTTCGTGGATCGGTCTGGTGACCGATCCAGCGATAACTGATCGGTCGGGCGACCGATCAGGGAGCACACAGTGAGGTTGGGAACCTACTGTGTTGCTCCTGATCGATCTGGTGACCGATCAGGGAGTATGTGTTTCACCCATTAACTAGCTCCTGATCGGTCTGGTGACCGATCAGGGAGCGAGCAGTGAGGTTGAGTTCCCTTGCTGAACTGCTCCTGATCGGTCTGGTGACCGATCAGGATCACTGTGCAGATCGTTCCGGAGAACGATCAAGTGTCGCAGGTTCCTCTCTATGATCGATCAGGACGGATCCTGATCGGTCTGGAGCCAGTCTGATCGGTCTGGTGACCGATCAGGAGGCTGCCTGATCGGTCAGGTGACCGATCAGAAGGCTTAGCCTGCGAAACTCAGAAATCACTCAATATAAGGGTGGATCGGTCCGATGAACGATCCACGACCTGGGATCGGTCTGGTGATCGGTCCAGGAGAATCTCAAGGAAATCGCGATTTCTGATTGAGCGTTGGGGATCGATCAGGACGGAGCCTGATCGGTCTGGAACCAGCCTGATCTGTCTGGTGACCGATCAGGATGCTCTCTGATCGGTCCGGTGACCGATCACTTTAATTCAAATTGCATTGTCAGACGCTCTGATCGCGTCTGAACACAACCGATTCGCTGCCACTTTCCTCTGATATTTGATATGCTGCTTGATTTGCTGCTCTAATACTCTGAGTAAGTTTCAGGTGACAGGGGAGGATTCAAACACTCAAGGAGAAGTCAAAGTGAGCTTTCCTTGGAGAAGGTTTGTCCCTTTCTCCACACAAGTTGCAACGGCTGGATGCAGGACTGAAGCTGCTGACTGAAGCTTGGCTGAGGGAGCTCAGGAAGTTCAGTTAGGGTTCAGTGTAGCTGGCGCATTGGCAGTGAGGCAGCTGGAGGCTGCTGGAGATGAGATCATCTGTTGCTTAGCGGAGAAACAAAAGGAACGAGAGTTGTAGTGTTCAGTATTGATTGAACGATTTGATCCTTGTGCTCTTGAGTTCCTGCGTTTTGAGTTCTCCATATCAAGCTTGCTGTTCTTGAGTTCTTCAATCATTCTGAGCAAGCTATTGAGAAGCAATCATCATACTTGAGCACTTGAAGGAGAAGACAAGAGGCTTGGAGTCCGACAGTGGGAAGACACGGAGAAGGGTTCTTGCGTGAGATCACCACTGGGTGGAGCTCAGGGAAGCTTGCTGTGTTTTTGTCCTTGCTAAGTGTTTGAGTAAGATCCTTCTTGTTGTTTCTTTGTGCTCATTCTATATCATTGTTTGAAACACACTGTGGGGAGGTTTCTCCACCGAGAAGGAGGTTGCTTCATATCCGGTAATCACCGGGGCTTGATCTGCCGACGATCAAGGGATCGCCCACCTTAAGGGCACGCCAAGGAGTAGGGGCATGTTATCCCCGAACCTTGTAAAATCTCCTTGTTAGCGATCTTGCTAATGTTGCTGGTTAGGTTTTGGTTTTAAGTTTCTACAAGTTTTGTTTTCCCATACTTCCGCTGTGCTATTGATAACTTCAAGTGCAGAAACTTGATAACTCTTCAAAGAAGAAGTGATTGGCTATATTCACCCCCCTCTCTAGCCATCTCGTACCCAACAAAACCTTCAGGTTGTATCATGTATACATCCTCAAGCAGGTTTCCATTAAGGAAAGCTGTTTTCACATCCATTTGCCATATCTCATAATCATAATGAGCTGCTATGGCCAGGAGCATCCGAATGGATTTAAGCATAGCTACTGGCGAATATGTTTCGTCATAATCAATTCCTTGTTTCTGACGATATCCTTTTGCCACTAGTCTAGCCTTAAAGGTAACAACATTACCTTCCATGTCGGTTTTCTTCTTGAAAACCCACTTGCACCCTATGGGCTTAATCCCTTCAGGTGGGTTAACCAAGTCCCATACTTGATTTTCGTTCATGGAATCCATTTTCGACTTCATGGCTTCAAGTCATTTGTCCCTTTCTGAACTTTTCAGAACATCATCATAACTGATAGGTTCGTCATCGCTAACGAGTAACACGTCGTTCGATTCACTTACGAGAAATCCGTATCTCTCTCGAATATTGCGTGTCCTATCAGATCTACGAAGTAGGGGTGTTGTTTTAGGTTCAACTGATAGCTCATCATTATGAGTTATCGGTTGTGGGTTTAGACTAGGTGTCTCTGTAATGTCTATTGGAGTTTCTTGAACTTCTTCAAGTTCAATGCTACTCCCACTGTTTTCTTGTAAAAGAAATTCTTTTCTAGAAATACAGCATGCCTTGAAACAAACACCTTTTGTTCCAAGGGATGATAGAATTGGTAACCCTTCGTTTCCTTAGGGTATCCAATAAATAGACATTTATCAGACTAAGCATCTATTTTGTCTGATACAGTCCGCTTCACATAAGCAGGACAACCCCATATCTTAAGATGAGTTAAGTGAGGTTTCTTACTATTCCACGTCTCATATGGAGTAGTAGAGACTACCTTGGTCGGGACTCTGTTTAGCAAGTAAACAGCTGTCTTGAGCGCATAGCCTCAAAAGGATTTTGAAAGAGTTACATGATTCATCATGGATCTAACCATGTCCATCAAGGTTCGGTTACGCCTCTCAGATACACCATTATGCTGTGGTGTATATGGCGGAGTCCATTGAGACAATATCCCATTGTCCCTAAGATAATCTTGAAACTCTTGACTTAAGTATTCACCACCCCGATCGGATCGAAGTATCTTAATACTTTTGCCAAGCTGTTTCTCTACTTCATTTCTGAACTCTTTGAATTTCTCAAAAGCTTCAGATTTGTGTTTAATCAAGAACACATACCCGAATCATGAGTGATCATTGATAAAGGTAATGAAGTAGCTATAACCTCCTTGTGCAGGAGTTGACATTGGTCCACATACATCAGTATGTATTAGACCAAGCAATTCTTCCACTGGATTACCTTTTCCAGAAAAGGGTAATTTGGCCATCTTGCCTTTTAAGCATGATTCGCATGTATCAAATGAACCGGGTTCAAATGATTCCAGAATTCCACATCGGTGTAATTTGGTCATGCGTTTCTTACTTACATGGCCAAGACGACAATGCCACGTATAGGAGTCTATTCGATTATCTATTCGAGCACGTTTGTTGCTAACTTCGATATTGAAAACGTCACCGGATAAATCTAACGTGTAGATACCATTGCACAAAGTTCCAGTCCCATAAAGAACGCCATTTAAAGTTATGTAACAACAATTGTTACTAAAAGTTAAATGATGACCCTTTTCATTCAAACATGAAATAGATACAATGTTCTTTATTAATGAAGGAACAAAATAACAATTGTCCAATTCTAAGACACGTCCAGTAGGGAGCTTTAGCAAATATGTTCCGATGGCAACAGCAGCAATCTTTGCTCCATTTCCAACTCGCAGATTCGCTTCTCCCTTGACGAGTCTTCTTCTATTCCTTAGCCCCTGTATGTCATTACATATATGTGAGTTACACCCAGTATCAAGTACCCAGGTGTACGAGGAAATAGAGTGACATTCAATAACGAAGATGCCTGAAGAGGATTGGGCATCGGATGCCTTCTTCTTCAAGGACTCAAGATAAACCTTGTTGGGACCGGGTGCATGTCGACAAGGATACGAGTTCGTAAAATTTAAAATTTTTACGTGCAGCGGAAGAGTTTGCATAAAATAATTTCCTAAATTATTTTAACTTCGTATCTAGCATGCAATCTTATGGTGTGTTGACATAATCATAAAATAAAACATTGCGGAATAGTAAACAAATTTACCAAGTACCTCTCGTAACTCGAAGTAAGGGACGAGATCCAACCGTAGCGTCCCTTGGAAGCTCCGCCTCTATTCGCGTCCACGCCGAGTTCTCTTCGGGATGACTTCACAAAGTCACGAGTTTTGCGCCGACGAGAACTACTAGATTCTCGGAAGGCACAACTAGAAGGATCAAGAGAAGAGTTAGAAACTAACCAACAAGAAGTAACGGAATCGAATTCCGAGAGGAGAGTGTTGGTGCAATCTTGGTTAGGTCAGGGTTGACCTAGTTTGACAAAGCTCAGGTGAGCTTGAGTCTAGCAAGCTTGGGTGAGCTTGAGGTGTATGTTTCGATGTTTGACATTGATGTTTGAATTTGATAATTATGGTTGAATGTCGTATGGTGTCAAGTGGGTCAAGGTTGACTGAAGACTTGACTAGGTGAAGTCTAGGTGAAGTCCAGGTGGATCGGGGAGATCGCGCGCTGGCATGGGAAAAGACCTAGTGGGACTAGGCACACCTAGTGGGACTAGGTGAAGTCCAGGTGGATCGGGGAGATCGCACGCTGGCATGGAAAAAAAACCTAGTGGGACTAGGCACACCTAGTGGGACTAGGTGAAGTCCAGATGGATCGGGGAGATCGCATGCTGGCAAGGTGGAAGTCTACCGAGAGACTAGACCTAACTCGAGTGTTAGGCAAACCTGGTGGGGAATCAGGTTAAGTCCTAGTTGGGAACTAGGCAGAAGAAATCCAGGTTGGTCAAAGGGGTTGACCGTGAAGTCCAGGTTGGTCAAAGGGGTTGACCGTAAAATCGAGGTTGGTCAAAGGGGTTGACCGTGAACACAAGTTAGGTTGGTCTCAATCGATTGGGTGATCGATTGGGTTGTTGTCTCGCGAAAACAAGAAGGATCTTAATCAATTGGTAATTGATTAAGAAGGATGGTAATCAATTAGGTAATTGATTAAGGAGGATCTTAATCAATTAGGTAATTGATTAAGGAGAAAGTGAATCGATTGGGTAATCGATTAAGAGAGTTTGTTGCGAGAACAGAAGGTGGCTGAATCGATTGGGTAATCGATTCAGCCTTCTCTTAATCGATTGGTCAATCGATTAAGGGCAGTCTTAATCGATTGGCTAATCGATTCAGGTTCAAAAACTAGCCGTTGAACGGCTAGTATGACGTGGTAATCGATTGGGTAATCGATTAGGGAACCCTAGGCGTCGGGTATAAGGGTTTTCACGCAGGTTTTGAGCCACAACTCTTCTCCCCTTTTTCCTTCTTCATTGGTGCCATCTCAAGGGAAGTCTTGGAGGTTTTTGCTGCTGCATTTCCAAGGTTCTAGAGGCAACCACAAGCTTGAAGATAGCAAGGAAAGCAAAGAGAGATTATTCATTGTAAATCTTGTAAGATTTCATTTTGTGTTTGCTTTGATTCTTGTTGTATCTTTGTGGAAGCTTGTAAGAGGTTTCTCCACCTCAAGAAGGAGATCTTTCATAGTGTATGAGAGAGTGAGGAGAGTGGATCCTTGGATTAGTCACCCGACCGGGGTGGATACCAAGTAAATCCTTTGTGTTAGCGTTTGCTCGAGTCTTCCGCCGCGACAAATCATCACGAAGCAAATCGGAGCTAATCACCCCCCCTCTAGCTCGTCTACCGGTCCCAACAAGTGGTATCAGAGCAAGGTTGCTCTTCTTTGGACTCATCGCCAAGAGGGCAAGAGCTAGAGGAAGAAGAAGAAGTTGGAAGAAACCCTAATTTCAAGAAGTCATCATCAACAGGGTTCAACTTCAAAAATGGAGTTCGGCTATGACACCCGGGCACCTCCACCATTCGACAAGGCAAATTTCGATCTTTGGAAGTCAAAGATTGAAAATTACTTCATGATGGAGATAGAGCAATGGTTTGCTCTAATGGAGGGTTTTGAAGCTCCAATAAGCACCAAAGGAAAGCTCCTCAAGAAAAGCAAATGGAATGAGGAGCAAATCAAGAGATGCGAGGCCAATGACAAAGTGACCAAGTTATTGGTCAATCTATTGCCAAACACCATCTTGGACAAAATTGGAGAATTCAAAGATGCCAAAGAGCTTTGGAGCAAATTGGCAAAGCTTCATGAAGATCCCTCCACTCTACCAAATCAAGACAAATCCGAAGAGGGAGATTCATCAAATGAAGAGGACTTGGAAATTGAGAGATGCTCAACATCCGGGGAGAAAATTCAAGAAGCATTGGCCGAGGAGGAAAAAGAAGAAGTCTCCACCTCTAGGATTGAGGGGGAGCAAAGGTCATTGACTCCGGAAGAAGAAGAAGTATCTACTTCCGGATCAAGTGAAGAGTCATGCCACCCTCCTACAAGCAAAGGTATAAAAATTTCAATTTGCAAAAATAAAGATCATATCATTTGCTTTGAGTGTAGAGAAAAAGGGCACTATAAGAGCAAGTGTCCCAAATTGGTCAAGAAGAAGGTGCAAGTGGCACCCAAGACCAAGGAGAAGTCAAAGGAGGTCGACCCCGTGGCAAAGAAAGATAAGAAGCACATTGTGTGCTTCTCATGCAAGCAAAAAGGACATTATCGGAATCAATGTCCAAAGGGGAAGGATCCGACCAAAGTCAAAAGGAGGAGCTCAAGTCAAGGGGGAGCCTTCAAGATTAAGCCTAAGGTACCATTAGGTAATGGTAATTCTTTTCATCATGATAATATGCATGCTAAAGAAAATTTTTATCATTTTAATGCAATTTATCATGAAAATAGGAGGTTTGTAAAACCTAAGGAAAAATATAGAGCCTTCCATGCTAGGTCCACTACACCTAAGGTTAGAGAAGATTTTAGATCATTTAAGGGTAGACCTACCCAAAACAAGGCCAAGAAGAACAATCACAAAGGCTATACTAGAAAACCAAGCCTTGATGAAGTAATGATTGAAAATCAAGTTTTGAGGTCAAAACTTGAGACATTAGAAAAATCCCTTAAGAAAATAGAAAATCTATTTAAGGGATCAAGAGCTCAAAACCTAGATTTAGGAAATCATGGTCCTTCTAGGAGTAAGAAAGGTTTGGGATACAAACCTAAAGCTAAGGATGATGGTCCATCCTATCATAGAGTTCCATATAGGTATGGAACTCAATCTAGGTCTAGGAGTCAAGTTAAGGTCACAAGGGAAGCCATCCCTAGAGTTGACCAAGACAAGACAAAGGGGACTATGGCTTCGGAGAAGCCTAAGAAAGTCTTTCGGAAGGTATCAAGGGAAGTCATCCCTAGTGAATACCTAGAACACCCAAGGAGCACCAATAGGTTTTGGGTTCCTAAGAGTGTGTTCGCCACACCCTAGATAGGTCTAGAGAGTGTCAACTCTAATTGGAAGGGTAGTTAGCCCAACCTTGATGAAGTTGGCACTTTGGGACATTTTCAAGGAGCTATTACCCTTGAAAATGAAGAATTCATTTATCTACTCAAGGAGGAGTAAATTTGTGCCAAACGATATTTTTGGAAGATTGAACTTGATAAAAGTTGGCACAACTAGGATAGAATCCAAAGATATGCCAAGTTGGGGAGTTTTGGCATTATCTTGGAAAATAGGGGCAAAAATAGAATTATCAATGGCTTAGCGATGAGTTATTGATACTTAGATAGGAAATCTAGGTATTTTCCTTTTTGCTATTATGCCATGTTTTGGATGCCCTATCACATGCCATGACATCATAATCCATATCTCATATTTTATTATGAAAATATTACATGTCATGTCATTCATGCATCATTTAGCTATAATTTCTTTTGAAAAACCTAATATGATGCATGTCATAGTCATAATCATGCATTTAGTCAATTTTAATTGAAATTAAGGACATTGGCATTAATTGGCATCCTAGGTGGATGATCAAGGTTTATAATGCCTAGGTAGAAATGCATGAACCCTAAGATTAGGGAGAACATGACTTTCACATCTCACTAAGACTATAAGGTGACTTGTGTGTGTTTTAGAGACACATTAGAACAAGTGAGATGTTAGGAAGATGAACAAAACTCAAAGTGTTGATTTATATGCATCCTATTGAGTTTTAGTATCATCAAATCATGAAGTTCAATGAACTCTAATTATTGGGAAAGCTAATGTACAAGTCATGTACACTTAGCCCAAGGAACATGGTTGGATATTGTTTTTGAAAAATATTTTACAACTATCTTGGAAAACCTTGGTGAAGACTATCTTTTGATAGCACTCATCATTGATGAATTGGATACAAAATAGAGTAAAACATTGAAGTATTTCAATGGTTTCCAATTTTGTGTCAATCTTTGGAAATGAAGGTTATTTTCATAGAAAACTATTTTTCCATGATAGTATATGGTATAAATAATATCTACACAAAATTTCAGATTTTTTTTAATTTTGTAGAATTATTTAGGAGTTTCTGAAATTCGAATCTGAAATTGTTTTCAGAAATCAGAAACTCCCAATCGATCGGGTGATCGATTGGGACCATAGCCAATTGATTGTTCAATCCATTGGTCGATCCTTTTATGAGCACAGAAGCTCGGGTAGTCGATCCGGTGATCGATTACAGGTAGCCGTAATCGATCGGCTGATCGATTAAGGCAGGTCGTAATCGATTGGTTCCCAATACCAATCGATTGGTGAGACTGAAACTGTCTATTTTCAGTCCATTAACCCATTGTTATGTAACCTAACAATCCCTAGACCCTAGACTTACTTTTATAAGTATATTTGGGTAAATTTCATTATGAAATCAAAAAGGGAATTGATTTGGTGAACATTTAAGGGTTAAGGAGAGATTTTGATTCAAATTTTAAATTTCAAAATCTCAATTACCTCAAGTTGAGTTCTCCTAAAGGTTTAGGAACTCAAAAATCAATGTTGGTGCAATGATAGAGGTTTAGAGCATGTTTTGAGGGGGCGGTCTTCCTTAACAACATGTGTTTGAATTTTTATTTTTGGAATAAGTGAATGAATGGAGATTGGGAATCTTTATGAGTGCTCAAGGTTGAGCATAGGTTCAATGAAAAGTATGAGATTTTCATTGGGTATACCTTTGACCATATAGACTCTCAGGGAGAGTGTTTGATGTGTGTCAAAGGGGGAGAAAATTGAAAGGCTAATAAGGATTAGTCTTTCTCAAACATATTGTCAAACATCAAAAAGGGGGAGATTGTTGGTGCAATCTTGGTTAGGTCAGGGTTGACCTAGTTTGACAAAGCTCAGGTGAGCTTGAGTCTAGCAAGCTTGGGTGAGCTTGAGGTGTATGTTTCGATGTTTGACATTGATGTTTGAATTTGATAATTATGGTTGAATGTCGTATGGTGTCAAGTGGGTCAAGGTTGACTGAAGACTTGACTAGGTGAAGTCTAGGTGAAGTCCAGGTGGATCGGGGAGATCGCGCGCTGGCATGGGAAAAGACCTAGTGGGACTAGGCACACCTAGTGGGACTAGGTGAAGTCCAGGTGGATCGGGGAGATCGCACGCTGGCATGGAAAAAAACCTAGTGGGACTAGGCACACCTAGTGGGACTAGGTGAAGTCCAGATGGATCGGGGAGATCGCATGCTGGCAAGGTGGAAGTCTACCGAGAGACTAGACCTAACTCGAGTGTTAGGCAAACCTGGTGGGGAATCAGGTTAAGTCCTAGTTGGGAACTAGGCAGAAGAAATCCAGGTTGGTCAAAGGGGTTGACCGTGAAGTCCAGGTTGGTCAAAGGGGTTGACCGTAAAATCGAGGTTGGTCAAAGGGGTTGACCGTGAACACAAGTTAGGTTGGTCTCAATCGATTGGGTGATCGATTGGGTTGTTGTCTCGCGAAAACAAGAAGGATCTTAATCAATTGAGTAATTGATTAAGAAGGATGGTAATCAATTAGGTAATTGATTAAGGAGGATCTTAATCAATTAGGTAATTGATTAAGGAGAAAGTGAATCGATTGGGTAATCGATTAAGAGAGTTTGTTGCGAGAACAGAAGGTGGCTGAATCGATTGGGTAATCGATTCAGCCTTCTCTTAATCGATTGGTCAATCGATTAAGGGCAGTCTTAATCGATTGGCTAATCGATTCAGGTTCAAAAACTAGCCGTTGAACGGCTAGTATGACGTGGTAATCGATTGGGTAATTGATTAGGGAACCCTAGGCGTCGGGTATAAGGGTTTTCACGCAGGTTTTGAGCCACAACTCTTCTCCCCTTTTTCCTTCTTCATTGGTGCCATCTCAAGGGAAGTCTTGGAGGTTTTTGCTGCTGCATTTCCAAGGTTCTAGAGGCAACCACAAGCTTGAAGATAGCAAGGAAAGCAAAGAGAGATTATTCATTGTAAATCTTGTAAGATTTCATTTTGTGTTTGCTTTGATTCTTGTTGTATCTTTGTGGAAGCTTGTAAGAGGTTTCTCCACCTCAAGAAGGAGATCTTTCATAGTGTATGAGAGAGTGAGGAGAGTGGATCCTTGGATTAGTCACCCGACCGGGGTGGATACCAAGTAAATCCTTTGTGTTAGCGTTTGCTCGAGTCTTCCGCCGCGACAAATCATCACGAAGCAAATCGGAGCTAATCACCCCCCCTCTAGCTCGTCTACCGGTCCCAACAGAGAGGAGTCGCTATCCGCTTCTTCTTCTTCTTGTTGTGGTTCTTCTTCTTCGTATAGCTCACGGCAACTTCTCTTGGAGTTGATAGGGTGCGCCGGCCCTAGCAACCAAAAGGGGAGCCGGCCCTAACTCAATGAAGGGCGCCGGCCCTAGGCAAGAGAAGGAGAGGGATAGGAGAAGATTAAGAGAGAGAGAGGGAGAGCTCTATCATTAGATGATTAGTTCTGAATTAAGGGCTAGCCTTTGGTTCCTTTATATAGTAGCAACTCTTTGCTAAGTCTCCCTCTAAACGGAATTAGTTATAAGAAATTTATCCTATAAATTTTCTTAACTAATTATTCCGTTTAAACCAAGTCTTTATTATAAACTAATTTATAATAAAAACTAATTCTTCTTCTTTAAATTATGGAATAAATTTTATAAGAAATTTATAAACTTTCTTATTATGGATAAATCAATTCATAATTGATTTTATAAAATTAAAATAAACCAATTCATGGATTATTTTAATCTTCCATAAAAGAATAAATTTCTATAAATTTTATTTATATAAATTTCTTTATACAAATTTATTTATCCATAATTTATAAAATAAATCGCGCTAGATTTATTTTATTAATTAAACCAAAATAAACTTGGTTTATTCTCCTTTATTGGCCGGCCACCCAAAGAGGGTTAACACCCTCTTTGGCCGGCCTAAACCGACCCAAACCGTCGCGAATTAAACTCATTTAATTCGCCCAAAAAGCCTTCAAAAGACTTAGCCATTTTTAGCTTCCATTGCGCCTCTGACCAACTCAGATTCGACTTATTTCTCTTGATCGGAAAATCCAATTTTCAACTCGTTTTAAATCCCTCGGATTACTCGTATTGCGTGTGACTAAATAGGCTTTCGATTTATGTTGGCCGTCTATAATTAACCCATTAATTATAGAACGATCATGAGTGGCACCTAGTAGTACATCATGATCCCCAATTAATCGAAAGATCAACGGTTTGACCCCAGAAGAAATTATTCTGAAACCCTTCAGCAGCTCTAATGAATCGTGCCTCATTCCCTTCACCACCTTATACCCACTTGGTTCAGGACACGGTCTATGGTGTCAGTCCCCACTAGGCTGACTACGTTACACCTAGCCCAAGTAGTGTCTTCCTCGTCCTTTGGATTTCTAATTACTCTCATGTATTTAAGAGACTCGCACTCTTAACATGATATGCTCTGGCCAGAGGCTTTGAGTAACAATCCGACGATAGGCCTGGGTATACATCTCCTCGCAAGGAGTGGTGAATCCTTTGTAGGCTGTTCAAACATCTTCGGGCACTTCGGCTTATACCCAATCATCCTAGGTCCACACCTCCTTGAAGATGCTTGCTTAAGATGTCAAAGTATAAGTCTCCATGACCAAGATGACTTGAACACCGCAAGTCAAAGGAACATCGCACTTAAGCCGCAGTAAGATCTTCATTGACATATCTACATGTAGATTCCCATATGAAGTCTTACAGCTAGTCACTCCAATGAACTAGTTCCCTTAACTAGCATCCATGTTTATCTCCGGACATCCCAATGTCACCAGCTAGTGAGAATCAGCTGATTAGAGAATAACCCATGCTAGTCTCAACAGAATTGATAGTGTCCGTTTTTATCAATTCATCGACTAGGGATAATTTCAATACTTCACAATTGCACATTAGAGATAATCACTAGTTGTGATCCCATCACAAATTCTCTTATGATGTGAGTTGTATTGCGGACATTCAGTAGATGAGTTCAAGATCCCAATCAAATAGTCAAAACATGTATACTCAAATAGTGAATTATCATTTATTAAAATAAATGTTTACATCATAAGGCGATTGCCTTAGGACACTTCTCTCATATCACTAACAAACTCCCACTTGGCCTAATGCCAATCGCTACGGTATCCAATACCACGGCTCTAACATGACCCTCAAACTTGTTTTGAGGCAAGGCCTTAGTTAAAGGATCCGCTATATTCCTTTCAGTGGGAACTCTCTCAATTTGTATGTCATTCCTACTTATAATCTCTCTGATCAGATGATAGCGGCGAAGCACGTGTTTGGATCGCTGATGAGACCTTGGTTCCTTTGCTTGTGCAATAGCTCCATTGTTGTCACAGTAAACCGGCACTGCTTCATCAATGGTTGGAACCACATCAAGTTCTGAGATGAACTTCTTGATCCAAACTGCTTCCGTGGTAGAATACGCTACGGTGTCTTGTTTGGAACTCTTCCAACTTACTGCGCCTCCATTCAAAGTAAATACGTATCCAGACTGCGATTTGGAGTCATCCTTATCTGTCTGGAAACTGGCATCTGTATACCCACGTATTATCAAATCTCCTTCTCCATATATTAGAAATACATCCTTAGTTCTTCTTAAGTACTTAAGGATTGTCTTAACAGCCGCCCAATGATCCATTCCTGGATCAGACTGGTATCTGCTCGTGACGCTCAGAGAATATGATACATCGGGCCTAGTACATAACATAGCATACATGATAGATCCTATTGCGGATGCATAGGGAATCTTATTCATGCTAATCCTCTCGTCTTCTGTGCGCGGACACATAGACTTTGAAAGGTTGATCCCATGCCTGATGGGAAGGTAACCTTTCTTGGATTCCGACATGCTAAACCTTTTTAGCACTCGGTCTATATATGTAGACTGCGAAAGACCAAGCAACCGTTTTGATCTATCTCTATAGATTCTAATCCCAAGGATATAGGTTGCTTCTCCCAGGTCTTTCATGGAGAAAGTTTTGGACAACCAAATTTTAACCGACTATAAGACTGATATATCGTTTCCTATAAGTAATATGTCATCGACATATAATACTAGGAATACGACTGCACTCCCACTAACCTTCTTGTATACACAAGGTTCGTCAGGATTTTGTGAGAAATCAAACTCTTTGATTGTCTCATCAAAACGGATGTTCCAGCTCCTGGATGCTTGCTTCAGTCCATATATGGATCTTCGAAGTTTGCATACTTTGGTTTTATCAACCGATGTGAAACTTTCAGGTTGTATCATGTATACATCCTCAAGCAGGTTTCCATTAAGGAAAGTTGTTTTCACATCCATTTGCCATATCTCATAATCATAATGAGCTGCTATGGCTAGGAGCATCCGAATGGATTTAAGCATAATTACCTTCCATGTCAGTTTTCTTCTTGAAAACCCACTTGCACCCTATGGGCTTAATCCCTTCAGGTGGGTTAACCAAGTCCCATACTTGATTTTCATACATGGAATCCATTTCCGACTTCATGGCCTCAAGCCATTTGTCCCTTTCTGAATTTTTCAGAACATCTTCATATCTGATAGGTTCGTCATCGCCAATGAGCAACACGTCGTTCGATTCACTTACGAGAAATCCGTATCTCTCTGGAATGTTGCGTGTCCTATCAGACCTACGAAGAGGTGGTGTAGTTTTAGGTTCAACTGATAGCTCATCACTATGAATTATCAGTTGTGGGCCTAGACTAGGTGTCTCTGTGATGTCTATTGGAGTTTCTTGAACTTCATCAAGTTCAATCCCACTCCCACTGTTTTCTTGTAAAAGAAACTTTTTTTCTAGAAATACAGCATGCCTTGAAACAAACACCTTTTGTTCCAAGGGATGATAGAATTGGTAACCCTTCGCTTCCTTAGGGTATCCAATAAATAGACATTTATCAGACTTAGCATCCAATTTGTCTGATACAACCCGCTTCACATAAGCAGGACAACCCCATATCTTAAGGTGAGTTAAGTGAGGTTTCTTACTATTCCAAATCTCATATGGAGTAGTAGAGACTACCTTGGTCGGGACTCTGTTTAGCAAGTAAACAGCTGTCTTAAGTGCATAGCCCCAAAAGGATTTTGGAAGAGTTGCATGATTCATCATAGACCTAACCATGTCCATCAAGGTTCGGTTGCGCCTCTCAGATACACCATTATGATGTGGTGTATACGGCAGAGTCCATTGGGACAATATCCCATTGTCCCTTAGATAATCTTGAAACTCTTGACTTAAGTATTCACCACCTCGATCGGATCGAAGTATTTTAATACTTTTGCCAAGCTGTTTCTCTACTTCATTTCTGAACTCTTTGAATTTCTCAAAGGCTTCAGATTTGTGTTTCATCAAGAACACATACCCGAATCGTGAGTGATCATCGATGAAGGTGATGAAGTAGCTATAGCCTCCTTGTGAAAGAGTTGACATTGGTCCACATACATCGGTATGTATTAGACCAAGCAATTCTCCCACTGGATTACCTTTTCCGGGAAAGGGTAATTTGGTCATCTTGCCTTTTAAGCATGATTCGCATGTATCAAATGAACCGGGTTCAAATGATTCCAAAATTCCACATCGGTGTAATTCGGTCATGCGTTTCTTACTTATATGGCCAAGACGACAGTGCCACGTGTAGGAGTCTATTTGATTATCTATTCGAGCACGTTTTTTGCTTACTTCGATATTGAAAACGTCACTGGATAAATCTAACGTGTAGATGCCATTGCACAAAGTTCCATTCCCATAAAGAACGCCATTTAAAGTTATGTAACAACAATTGTTACTGAAAGTTAAATGATAACCCTTTTCATTCAAACATGAAATAGATACAATATTCTTTATTAACGAAGGAACGAAATAACAATTATCCAATTCTAAGACACGTCCAGTTGGGAGCTTTAGCAAATATGTTTCGATGGCAATAGCAGCAATCCTTGCTCCATTTCCAACTCGCAAATTCGCTTCTCCCTTGACGAGCCTTCTTCTATTCCTTAGCCCCTGTATGTCATTACATATATGTGAGCTACACCCAGTATCAAGTACCCAGGTATCTGAGTAAATAGAGTGACATTCAATAACGAAGATACCTGAAGAGGATGGGGCATCAGATGCCTTCTTCTTCACGGACTCAAGATAAATCTTGCAGTTTCTTCGCCAGTGACCTTCCTTGCCACAGTGATGGCAAGTTCCTTTTGGTTTCTTTTCAGTTTTCTTGGCCTTTTTCTTCTTCCCTTTGTTCTGTTCTTTGGCCTTCCTCTTAGAACCTTTCTTCGAGGAACCAACTAACAGTACCGCTTTTTGATCTGGCTTTACAGAAGGCTCCACAGTCTTCAGCATGTTGATCAACTCAGGAATTGTAGTCTCCAGTTTGTTCATCCGATAGTTCATCACAAATTGTGAACAACTCTTGGACAAACAACTCAGAATTAAGTCAATACTTAGTTCATGATCCATTGCAAAACCGAGTGCGCTCAGTCGCTCAATGTACCCCAACATCTTTAACACAAACTGCGAGGCAGAAGTGCCTTCCTGCATCTTAGTGGTGAAGAGGAGTCTGGAGACCTCGAACCTTTCGGATCTCGCCTGCTCTTCAAACAACTCATGAAGATGGAAGATGATGGTATTAGCATCCATATGCTCATGTTGCTTTTGTAGCGACCCGCCTTCTTACTGTCTTTAGACGGATCGTTACTTTTCTCTACTTCTCAACTTTTATACATGACTAAAGAAAATTGCGGAAATCTTATTTTTTTTTTCTTTTAAATTCTGCTAACAATTATATTCTAACTTAAGCAATCATGTATAATAATACCATGTCATACTTTCTTCTCAAATCTCATAGCTAATACCTGTTGAAAACAGCCTTACCCTTCTTAAACTTCCTGTACCAGTCGACTGGTGACGTGGCAGTCGACTGGTACGCCTGTAATCAGTTTTACAGGTTTCGGCCTTGCTTTCCAAGTCCACCATTCCTTCAATTTCGAGCCATATCAAACTACGACATCATTTCTATACTCTATATCAGTTTCCTAAACAATCTAGCCAATCAAACGAATCCCTAAACTTGAATTTAGGACTTTTATGGAAGAAAATAAACTAAACAAGTTTATATAAACTTTCACAATAGAGTTTGTACCAATCTTGACTTCTATGAATTTATAACACCAAATACATGTTCTACGACCTTGCTAAAGCATTATGAAATGTGATTGTAACTTTTCTAAACATTTTTAAGCAATAAAACTCGATTCAAAAGGAAAATTGATACTATCTTGGCACAAACACCTTTTTCTCTAACAAAGTATCAATATTTCTAACTACTCACACTTTTACTCATCCAATGCAATCATGGGGATATATATGCTAAAGGAAATGACATGGAATCTTTACTCTAAGAAATTTAGCATATAAAACTATCCAAAACTCAAATACTCCATAATCTCCATAAAGCAAGAACTTGAAATTTGAATAAACTTAAACATTGCAATTCAAATAACTAAAATGTCTCGTCTCAAGGATCTCTCCATAATCAGCCACCACACACACTCTACTCAGCATCGCCTCGTCGTCTTCCTTCAGAATTGCTTACCTTTACCTTTATCTGCAATAAGAGGAAATGCATCTATAAGCAAAAGCTTAGTAAGTACTATCTAGCTCACAAAATCTCGAATGTGTAAACATGCTTCTAGAACAATATGAAAATCATATGAGATACTGATATGCTTGAAAGAAAACTAAGAACATGTATAACTCAAAACATGCATACTCAAGCAATAATAATCTCAATTTACTTTTTCTTGGCTCAACTTGAAACTTTAGCTATTCTTTAACTTTTGAAAACTTTCTTAAACTTTAGAAACTTTGCTAAAGCATATACTTGAAAATACTAATCACTTGGATCCACTGAAGACGTAAGTACCATCTGATGCGCGTTCCCTAAAAGGTTGGGGTAGCGAGCCACCAATCCTAATAGAGCAGACCTTGGTCTACCAGGGCCAAGACCTTGGAATTGGACACCTGGATTTCTTTAACGACGCCCTTGGACGCCGGGTACTGGCCTTAGAAAATAAAATAGCTTTTCTTACTTTTCTTTCTTATCTGTAAATGCCTTGGCATTTTCTGGAGCACCTTGCGTGCTAAAATCCCTAAGTCTTGACTTTTGGGGATTTCTTAAGGCCTTGGCCTTTTCTTTTCTTATCTTTATCTTCTCTTTTCTTTTCTCATAGCTTTTCTTGGTCCCTAATCTCATATAGGGTGCTTATCAAATATATACAAGCATATAAGGAACTAAGATTACATGCAAAAACTGAAACAAAAGGAAATATCACTTTTAAAAACTTTTAAAGGAAATTCTCGCGGAAAAACCGCCTCTTACTGCAGGTGAGCAGTACTTACTTTGATATCTTGGACTTACAACCAAGATTGACGTCTAGAGCTCGGGAGAAACTTGAGATCTCGGAGAATTCTTCGCGCCTACGCGTTCCTCTCGTCGCGGGGATCCCAAATATAGGAATATCTCTTGGAGAAGAGCTTTGGCCGGCCCTCTAGGGCTTGGTGTGGTGTGCGCACAAGAGAGGAGAGGGAGAGGGGTCGGCGCAACTTGGGAGAGGGAGAGGGTTTGAGAGAAAATAAAACTTCTCTCTTTAATCATCTATTTATACCTATGGGGCGGATCGACCTAACTACCCCTTAAATATACTTCTCTCCACCCCTTATTGTGCTTGATACCCTAGCCCAGCTGGTTTGCGCTCGCGCCCGTCTCGTGGTGGTCGCGGGTTCGAACTCCCGGCTGCCCTTAACCGGTTTTTTTTTCTTTTTATTTTCTTTCTCTTTTTTTTTTAAAATACCAAACGGACTCGAAAAATTTCATAAAAATATTCTAAAAATTCCTAAAAATATCTAGAATATTTCTAAACTATTTTTAAATAATTCTAAGGACTTTAAGAACTAAAAATGGGAATTTTGGGGCGTTACAATCCCCCATACCTTATAAAAAGTTCGTCCTCGAACTTAGAATAATTCGGGATATCTCTCTCTCATGCTGTCCTCACGTTCCCAAGTAGCCTCTTCATGCTTTTGATTCTGCCAGATGACCTTCACTAGTGGCACTTCTTTGTTTCTTAATCTCTTAACTGCTTTGTCCACTATCTGTGTCGGTCTGCTCTCATAACTAAGATCTTCTTGGATCTGTACTAACTGAGGCTGAATCACTTGGCTAGGGTCGTGAATACACTTCTTTAGCATAGAGACATGAAAGGTACTGTGGATAGCTGACATATCCTCTGGTAGGTCCAGCTCATATGCTACCTTACCAACCCTCTTTATGATCTTGTAGGGTCCTATGTAGCGAGGACTTAGCTTGCCCTTCTTACCAAATCTCACCACTCCCTTCATGGGAGCGACCTTGAGAAATACTGAATCTCCAACCTGGAATTCAAGTGGCCTACGGCGTGTGTCAGCATAACTTTTCTGTCTACTCTGGGCAGTCTCAATCCTCTGGCGGATCGTCTGGATAGCCTGAGCGGTCTCATCTATAAGCTCAGTCTGGCTGCCTAGTCCTGACTCCATCTCTTTCTTCTCACCAGCTTCTTGCCAACATATAGGTGATCTGCATTTCCTGCCATACAATGCCTCATAAGGTGCCATCCTGATGGTGGCCTGATAGCTATTGTTGTAGGCAAACTCAGCTAAGCACAGAAATTTGCACCAACTACCTTTAAAGTCCAATGCACAAGCCCTGAGCATGTCTTCTAAAATCTGATTTACANCACTCCCATGGCTACAAACACAAGATTAGACAATGATGAGAGTGGTAAACCCGTTGATCTAACTCAATATCGAAGCATGATAGGTAGTTTGCTATACCTCACAGCTAGTCGACCAGATATACTATTTGCTGTATGTATGTGCGCTAGTATCAAGTGCTGTGCCAAGGAATCTCACTAATTGCTGTTAAGCGAATTTTGAGATATCTCAAGGGTACAATTGGTGTAGGTCTTTGGTATCCCCGTACCGAATCTTTTGATTTGATGGGCTATACGGATTCCGACTACGCTGGATGTAAGTTGGACCGGAAGAGCACTAGTGGGGGCTGCCAATTCTTAGGATCGTCTTAGTAAGTTGGTCGAGTCGGAAGCAACATTGTGTTGCTCTTTCCACTACCGAGGCAGAATATATCGCCATGGGAGAGAGTATATCGCATTGTTGTGGATGATCCACACCTTAGAGGATTATGGATTGAGTTACAAGGGTGTGCAAGTGTTATGTGATAACATTAGCACAATCAACTTAACCAAGAATCCGGTCCATCATTCTAGGACCAAACATATTGAAGTAAGACACCACTTCATTAGGGATCATATAGCTAGGGGGAACATCATACTCTCTTATGTAGAGTCAAAGTCAAACCTAGCTGACATTTTCACTAAACCACTTCCCGAGAATGAATTTAGTTTCCTAAGACGGGAGTTGGGAATGTGTCGCGCTTCATGATGTTCAAATTGCGGTCAAAACTCTTCATGATTATTTCAAAATTTTTGGGAACAATTGGGTACCTTTGGGAACATCTCACACAAACTATAAGGTTTAACAAAACGTTTTTGCTTGCTAGATATGGGGTGAGATGTTAGGTTTAACTCAATTTCTCAAAATGTCATTGCATCCCTTGAGGAATTAAGTTAACGAGATAATAATCACGGTGGTGACCAAGTATGGGGAAAACCATTGCATAACATATGTGTATATGGCTTCATGATCATACTTGGACATTCCAATCAAGGCAACTTGATTGGTAACTTGGATTTGGAAACAAAATTTGGTTGAATTTGCTTGATTGATTGTTGAATGAGTTTGACTCCATTTGGATGGGTCAAAGTGTTTGTTGAACCTTTAAGGACTTTTGATTCATGTTCAGGGATCAATTTTAGTCATAAAATCATGTACAAGTTCGACAAAGTCCATCAAATCTCGTTTGGAAAATTCAGAAGTTCTGAAACTGAACATTTCAGTTCGTATCAGGAACCCTGATCGGTCACCGGACCGATCAGGCATAGGGCTGATCGGTCCCTAGACCGATCTGGCCCCTTCCTGTGGTGTTCGGTCCACAGACCGACCTGCGAGGCAAGCCATGTTCTCCCGGAATCTGACTAAGTGTACTGAGCTAGTCTGGATCGGTCTCCGGACCAATCTGACACCCTGTGTGGATCGGTCCACAGACCGATCAGGGAGCTCAGAGGTTTCTCTCCGGACCCTACTGATCGAATCCTGATCGGTCACCCGACCGATCAGGAGCCCGTCTGATCGGTCATCCGACCGATCAGGACCATACCAGTCCGATCAGGCTGTATCCTGATCGGTCTGGACGAAATCAGATCGAACGGTGATCCGTTCAAACACATTAAATTTTGGTTGGTGGACCGATCCACCAACCGATTAATTTCGCAAAACCCCTCTTCAGCGCCGAACCCTAGCGCCAATCCTCCTCTGCGCAACTTGCTTGTGCGAGAAAACCCTCCTGCGTGTCTTTCTTCCTCGCGTGAGCGTGAGTGTGAGTCTCGTGCGCGTTCCTCTCTCGCAGAAACAGTCTGCGATTTTCTCTTGCGCCGAGTTTCTCCTTGCGAGTTCTTCCGATCCAAGAATCTTCTCAATGGCGCCTAAGTAAGTTGTTAGTTTCGATTTTCTTGTAAATCAGTTCATAAAACTTTGTTTTGAAAGCTAACCATGTCTTTGCCTCTGTTCTTGCTGTTGTGCCGTGACCCCTATATTTGCCGTAACCCCACCTTTCTTCATTTTCTCCTTATTTCATGTCTATCTTTTGATTGGGTATTATCTATGATGATCAACTCTTGTATGTGTGATTCAACCCATGTCCATCTTACCAAATCATTTGAATTCTGATGTGTATGATCAATTCGACTCTTTAGAAAATCTGCTAGGGGAAAGGAGGTAGCGGAGGGTAGTTCAAGGGGGAAAACTCCCTCGTCGTCTGCACCTTCTAGAAGGCCCCAGCCTTCTTCTAGCTCTCGATTCCCCAATGCAGCCTGTGAACAGGCCTTTCAAGCAAGGACCTTCAAATTATTACCTTGCAGATCCATTGATGCTCCTTTCCTAACGGAGTTCTGTCCCTTGGTCATGGAGATTGTCACTTACTACAATCTGGGGTTTCTTCTCTCCCTGGAACGGACCATAAACTATGACCTTGTATCTGAATTCTACAACAACCTCCCACAAGGTCCTCAAGGGGGATTCGAGTTCACTACTCGTGTCGGGAAGATGAACCTCGATTTCTCATACGAGATTCTAGCTGAGTACTTGGGTGGTCGACGATCACCTAACCTCTATTCGCTTTATCCGGAGCTCCCTGATCCTCTGTTGGCCCCGTTCACAGATACTACCCCTGATTCTATCTATCAGCACTTCTTTGGTCACCCTCGCCCTGCCGGGCTTGATGAGTTGGGTCCAGTGCTTCCTACCTTTGCAGCTCTCCGCCTTGCTCCAGTTGATTATGTCCTTTTCAAGATCATTACGAATTGTATTTTGCCCATTACTTCAAAGCCGTTGGCCGAGATCCGTCCCTACCACTGTCTCATGCTCTACGGCATGCATTGCCGGATGGACTTTGACATCATGGAGAGCATTTTTCAGTCTATCTTATCCTACCGTGAGCCTAGCCGTCGCACGGTTTATATGCCTTTTGGTCACCTCATCACTGATTGGCTTATGTCAGTTGGTGTTGATGTCACCAAGGGCAGGACCATGCCCATGGTTAGGCAAGATTGTCGTTTGGGTCGACGGGCTTTTGCAAAGTCTGGTATGATCATTCGTGAGTATGATGGGGTCTTGGTGTGGAAGGATGGACGCAGACTTGGTGAGCTGCCTGGCGGAGCACCACATTTTCAGGCACCACACGATGCTCCTCCTGCTGACGACGAGTATGACGACGAGCCGGAGCCAGATCTTCGGTGGCAGATCGCGGAGCTGGATCAGACCTTCCAGCAGGATTTTCAGTTGCGCGAGGCTTACCGCGAGGAGACCCGATCATGATTCAGCTCTATTAAGCACAGACTGACCAGGATCGAGACCGAGGTCTCAGGGACCCGCACACTCCAGCAGACATGGTATGATGAGTGGCGCAGCCACACATTTCCTGGAGGTGCACCTTCTGTGAGTACTACACCAGGGTCCTTGGCTCCTACTGATGCCACGATGGATGACCTCATGCGAGATGACGACTCTCCCACTGACACTTGAGCTTGGATGCCTGCTGTCTTATCATGATCTACGGATTTGACTATGATACTTTAGGGCTGTATGCCCTGTGACTTGATTGTTGTGATCTCGAGTCACACATATTTTGCTACCTGTTTGGATGCTTTGACTTATCTGTTTTTACCTGACATGCCTCTCTACTTTGAGTATATTTATTGTTGATGCCATGTTGATTATGTGCATTTTATCTGCATGATTGTTTGATTGCCATATTCATGTTCACATTGCCATGTCTATTTGATACTTATGAATATTACGGCATGGGTTTATATTTCATACTCATATGATGCATGTGACTGCTATGTCTTGCTAAAATTTTTCACATGTGTTCGTATGATCATTCCACAAACTATCACATTTTTGATGAGTTGGGATACCTCTAGGATTGAGGGGGAGTTTATTTTATTCTTAACAGTCCCTCTTGCCCCTTTTCGGTGTTCGACAAAGGGGGAGTGTGTGGATTGGTTAAGTTTAGAATGACCATGTTGTAGGGGGAGGATCTGGATTCCCCTATGATTCTAAAGTTGGAATATTGATTGAAATCCCTAAACTTAAAATCGGATTGTCAAACAACAAAAAGGGAGAGATTGTTGATGCAGTCTGGCCCTGATTGTTGTTTTGGTGTTGACATCGATTTTAGTTTAGGCTGATCATTGTTGATTATGATTAAGTCCTGATCAGGGATCAGGCATGGTATGGGAAATCCTAGTCTGGAGGGCTAGGTGATGGAAAATCCTAACCTGGAGGGTTAGGTGTTGAAAATCCTAGTCTGGGAGGCTAGGTGTTTGGAAAAGTCCTAGCTTGGAGGGCTAGGTGTTGGAAAAGTCCTAATTCGGAAGGGTTGGGTGAAAAGTCCTAGCTTGGAGGGCTAGGTGAAAAGTCCTAACCTGGAGGGTTAGGTGCAAATTCCCATCCTGGAGAATTAGGTAAAAAAGTCCTGGCTTGGAGGGTCAGGTGTCTAGCTTGGAGGGCTAGGTTGGATGGTGTTCTAACTCGGAAGGGTTGGGTGAAAAGTCCTAGCTTGGAGGGCTAGGTGAAAAGTCCTAGCTTGGAGGGCTAGGTGAAAAGTCCTAACTTGGAGGGTTAGGTGCAAATTCCCAACTTGGAGAGTTAGATGGAAAATCCTTAGCTTGGAGGGCTAAGGTGGATGAAAACTTAGCTTGGAGGGCTGAGTTTGAGTCCCTGGATCGGTCTGGTGATCGATCAGGGATTTTGGCACGCTGCTCCTTCGTGGATCGGTCTGGTGACCGATCCAGCGATGACTGATTGGTCGGGCGACCGATCAGGGAGCACACAGTGAGGTTGGGAACCTACTGTGCTGCTCCTGATCGATCTGGTGACCGATCAGGGAGCATGCGTTTCACCCATTGACTGGCTCCTGATCGGTCTGGTGACCGATCAGGGAGCGAGCAGTGATGTTGAGTTACCTTGCTGAACTGCTCCTGATCGGTCTGATGACCGATCAGGTTTACTGTGTAGATCGTTCCGAAGAACGATCAAGCGTCGAAGGTTCCTCTCTATGATCGATCAGGACGGAGCCTGATCGGTCTGGTCAGGTTCTGATCGGTCTGGTGACCGATCAGGAGGCTGCCTGATCGGTTAGGTGACCGATCAGAAGGCTTAGCCTGCGAAACTCAGAAATCGCTCAATATAAGGGTGGATCGGTCCGATGAACGATCCACGACCTGGGATCGGTCTGGTGATCGGTCCAGGAGAATCTCAAGGAAATCGCGATTTCTGATTGAGCGTTGGGGATCGATCAGGACGGAGCCTGATCGGTCTGGAACCAGCCTGATCGGTCTGGTGACTGATTAGGATGCTCTTTGATCGGTCCGGTGACCAATCACTTTAATTCAAATTGCATTGTCAGACGTTCTGATCGCGTCTGAACTCAACCGATTCGCTGCCACTTTCCTCTGATATTTGATATGCTGTTTGATTTGCTACTCTAATACTCTGAGTAAGTTTCAGGTGACAGGGGAGGATTCAAACACTCAAGGAGAAGTCAAAAAGAGCTTTCCTTGGAGCAGGTTTGTCCATTTTCCCATCTCAGGTTGCAACGGCGAGCTGCAGACTGGAGCGGAGACTGGAGCTTGACTGAGGGAAGCTCAGTGAGTCCAGAGATAGCTCAGTAGAGGCTGGCGTTGGCAGATGAGTAGCTGGGAGCTACAGAGATGTTGTCACCTTGTGAAGAATCAAAAGGGCGGTGTATAGCTTCGTGGAAGCAAGTCTTGCGAACGTAGTGTTCTGGCCGTGCCTTGAGTTCTCCACAACTTGCTGCTGTGTTCTTGCGATCTTCATCACTTTTTGAGCAAGCAATTGAGAAGCAACCATATTTTACTTGAGCCTTGAAGGAAGGAACAAGAAGCTTGGAGTCCGACAGTGGGAAGACACGGGGAAGGGTTCTTGCGTGAGATCGCCACTGGGTGGAGCTCAAGGAAGCTTGCTGTGTTCTTGTCCTTGTCAAGGGTTTGAGTAAGATCTTTCTTGTAGTTTCATTGAGCTTAAACACTTATATTTGATTGAAACGCTGTGGAGAGGTTTCTCCACCGAGAAGGAGGTTGCTGATTTATCCGGTGATCACCGGGGCTTGATCTGCCGACGATCAAGGGATCGCCCACCTTAAGGGCACGCCAAGGAGTAGGGGCAAGTTATCCCCGAACCTTGTAAACCCTCCTGTTAGCGATCTTGGTAGCTGTCGACTGTTAGTTTTCATCTCTGTTTTTGTTTATTGCATTGCTCTGCTATTTTCTTGCTTCTTCCGCTGTGCTGCTGATAGTTTGAGTGCAGAAATATAGCTAAGCTCTTCAAAGGAAAAGTGTTGGCTATATTCACCCCCCCTTCTCTAGCCATCTCATTCCCAACAGATCTGTCAAACAACTAGAGTCATCTTCCATGGCCCAATCAGGAACATATTGATTCATTGCTTGCCTATTCACTTCTCCACTGAATTGAAAATCAACCAACCAAATTAAATGAAGAACACCAAAATATAGCTAGGGTTCCAAAGAGGCCATAGCTCAAGTTCTTAACCTAAACTAGAACAGGCATGAGAAACCATAAACTCATAATATATATGCCCCTAAATACACATTGGATAACACAATACGAGTCTTTGCAACACCATAAACTCATAATATTTGAAATTGTTGCAATTTGACTTTTCTAGGTCCATCAGTGAGTTTTTGCCAAAACCCACTGATGGACCTACGATATTTGGATTTCTTAATACTTGATATCACTAGGTAGCGTTGAGCTAGGAGAAGGTAATTATGATGTCAAAACTTAGTCCTAACTGTTGGATCGTGAAAACCGATAGGGGGGGTGAATATCGGAAATCGTTCTTTTTCGGAAAACTAAGAGTAAGTGCACAGCGGAAATAAAGATAAGAGACACAACACAAAGATACAGTGGTTTTTTACTTGGTTCGGAGCCTGTGTCGACTCCTACTCCAAGGCCCACGGTCGTTGACCGTTTACTTTGGGCAATTCTATATCAGGCGCAAATAGTTTACAGAAAGTTATTACAGAATTTAGTACAGTAAACTTAAATAGCTCTTTTTACCAACGTTCGAGGAAGATCGACTTTTTCCGGAGCAGCAGGACGTCGTCGGCTCGAGTTGGGAGGATTCCGGGGTGAAGCGCGAGAGCAGAAGAGCGTGGAAGCTTTGTATGGAAGTTGTTGTTGAAGCTTGGGGTCGAGGGGTGCTATTTATAGCACCTAGGGCACCCTGGACGTCGGGGGCACCCTGCCACGTGTCAGCCGATCCGCACTTCGCTCGGTCAAGCTTTATCCCACCTAAATAGGGATGAGTTTTGACCTCTGGGGCGCCCTGGTCGCTGAGGGCGCCTTCATTGACGCGGTCTTCTCAGCTGGATAGAGTTGATTGGCCTTGCTGGCAAAGGCGCGAAGCGCCTTGGCACCTGAGGGCGCCCTGGGCGCTCAGGGCGCCCTGGCTGCTGAGGGCGCCCTGGCTGTTGAGGGCGCCCTGCCCAGTAAGCAGCTGAAGCCCTTTTTGCTTCACTTGGTTCTGGTTCACCTTGGGGGCGCCCTGGACACTCAGGGCGCCCTGCTCAGCTGCTGCCTCACTCCTTTGAGGCTCTCTGAGTTGCAGACACATGTTCCTTTGGTCCTACATCCAGGGTTAGTCCAAAACACAATAAAACAATTAATTATTAGTTTATACAGCCTTAGCTGTCTTGGTTCTGACTTTGGTCTCCAAAATGGAGCCCTAGGTCGAACCGACGCCTACTGTTCCCTCGACGGGGAACGCATCCTCACCTACTCCTCTCGGGAGAATGTACCTGATGCCAACCGCTCCTTTGGTTGGACTTTTGCCTGACGGTCCTTTGCCAGGTCTTGGATGCCGAGCTGTCCTTCGCCCGGTGCCTAGCATTCCTTCGCTAGGGCTTCAGTCCCAAGCTGTCCTTCACCTGGCGCCTAGCGGTCCTTCGCTAGGTCTTGGATGCTGGCAGTCCTTCGCCAGTTGCCTAGCAGTCCTTCGCTAGGGCTTGGTTACTGGCAGTCCTTCGCCAGGTGCCTAGCAGTCCTTCGCTAAGGCTTGGATACTGGCAGTCCTTCGCCAGGTGCCTAGCAGTCCTTCGCTAGGGCTTTAGTCCCTGCACACTCAGTGAACAACGTTAGATCACAAATAAACTTAACTTTGAATCCTTTGCCAATATCAAAACCAGGTTCGATATGGTGCTTCCTGCACCAACAATCTCCCCCTTTTTGATTATGACAACACAATTCAAAGTTAAGTAACAAAAACTTTATAACTGTTTAAGAACATAATGTAAAAATGAAGTATAGCAATTTTACACAATTCAATGTTAAGTAAAAACTTTATAACATTTACTAACACAAGGTAAGAGTAAAAAAAAACTTTTATTTCTCATAAAAAACCTTTATTTCTTATACTCCCCCTAAACCCCTGAGTACTTGTGTTATAATACTTAACTTTGACCTTTCCTCCCCCTTTGACATATATCAAAAATAAATATGGGTGAACAAGGTATCTAATAGGGAGGTTTGAGTTTTACCAAAAATAAGTTTTTGACAAGGTGTTTCAAAAAAAATAGTAAAAGAAGCCTAAATTTTGTGAAAAGCTAAAAAAAATTACTTAGGCAAAATTTTGAATCCAAATTTCCCTAAAAAGTTTCAACTTTGAGAATTGGGAAAATTTTGTTTTAAAAGAATTTGCACACTTAGAAGAATATACTTGGAAATACAACAAAATCTTTAAGAATTTTCTAGACAAGTTTTTCACCAAAAAATTTTTACTTAGGAACATTTGCCAATATTTAAAAGTTTTTGCTCAGACAAATTTTGTTTACTAAGAAAAATTTTACTTAGGAAAATCATGTACTTAAAAATTTAACACACTTAGAATTTTTCTTTTTGAAAAGGAGAAAAAAATTCCTTTCTCTATTTCTTGCTCTCCCCCTTGGATATATATATATATCAATAAAGAAATATATTTTAAAATAAGTTTTAAGAGAAAGTTTGTGTATCAGAGCCTTATGAGTTTGTTAAAAAAAAACTTAGCATAATTCTTGAAAGCATAGCAAAAAAGCTTAAATTCCACTATTGAAATCGAAAAAAATATTCGTACTTTGTAAACATTAGTACCTTGGAAAGTAATAGTACTTTTGAAAAATAGTAGTACTTTTGAAAGATGTTCTGCATATTTTGAAAAATATAAGTACTTTTGAAAAATATTATGTATTTTTGAAAAATATAAGTGCTTTTGAAAAGTTTTAATATTATTTTCAAAAGTATTCTAAAGTCAAGCAAAATTTTGAAAATGATAGTATATATAAGCAAAAAGAATATAAGCAAAATTATAAGTACTTTTATTTTGAAAGAATATTTATTTATGTTTTCAACATGATTTAAAAGGTGCAGTGCATGAAAACATATAATTTGAAAAATTATTTGTCAGTTTAATAATTCGTTTAATTTAATCTCCCCCTGAGCTTGACCCAGTCCTAGGAAGCTTGTTGACTACAAGCGATCTTCCTCTGAGTCATAAGGTTTGACTCATATTATAAGAATTATCTAATAATTTAAACAAATAGTTAGAATTAATTTCTTTCGATTTAGACTCCCCCTAAATTTGACTCTTTCTTGGAGTCCTTGTAGATCATGAAGTAGTGGACCTTCCTCTATGTCTTTAGGGTTTACCAAAATCAAAAGAATAACTTTTAAAGTATGATAATTTTTAAGAAGATAATTTTTGAAAACACGACTTGAAATGATAGCACAGTTTTTGAAAATCATGATGATAATAATTTAAAGAGTAATATACAAGGTTTTTGAATCAAATTTTTGAAAACCTTATTTTGAGATGTTACTAAATTTTAGAGCATAAGGTTTTTGAAAAAAATCTAATTTTTTTTTAATATTAAAAGAAAACTCCCCCTGTATCCGACACAGTCTAACTTTTATCTAAATTCCTTAAGGGATTTCAATGTTGACCAAGTTTGACTATGTTGACTAAGGTTGACTGTGTTGCCCAAGTTTTAACCAGTTGACTATGTTTGATTAACAAAAAAAAACTTAGATTCTATTTAAAATGAGTCTATCATGAAATTCAATAATAAAGGGACGAAAAAGTAGGCACAGTAAACTGAATTAATTTGACAAATAGAGACAATTTTGAATAACTTTTGAAAGTATATTTTATTTGAAAGGGTAGTGAGTTATGCATTTAGGTCCTAGATGTCTCACCCAGTTCTACATGATCAAGCATGTTAACCTTAAGGGTTTTTGTGAGACATGTTTTAGTAGAAGATTTATTTTGAAAAGACCATGAATAATTTTAAAAAGTTAAATTAATTTTTTTTAAACACACTTTAAATTTATTTTGAAAAGAGATATTTGAATCTAAAATTACCTGAAAATTTGTGTTAGATTCGAATTTAACAAAAATTAATTTGAATTTGAATTTCAAAAATTGACTTCCAGGTCTTGGCGAGGCACTAGGCCTTCTTTGGCCGTAGCCTTATGGGATCATCCACCCTTTCCTTGACAAAACCTTTTAATGAAATTTCATTTTCAAAATTATTCTTTGAAAAATTTCTGGTCTAACTAGTTTGGGTCTTGGATCGGTAGCTTCGGCTAGTTCCGCCAAATTAGCTTCCCTAACGTACTATCATCTCACCTCCACCCAATACTATGTTGTTCAATTTTCAATTAACTGATTTAGTCCCAATCCTAATTCTAAGCAAAAAAAAATAAAACATATAATTAAAACAAACAATTGTCTAAGTAAGGTCACAATTGGAGTAATACTCCGGATTTTCGAAATCAGCAAGATTATGAATTAAATTTTCTAACTTATTGACCTTATGTTTGTAGCGACCCGCCTTCTCTACCTTCAGACGGATCGTTACTTCTCTCTACTTCTCTACTTTTGATGCACGACTAAAAATGCGGAAATCTTTTTTTTTCTTTTTAATCTATCTAAGAATGATATTCTAACTCAAATAGTCATGCATAATACCATGTCACACTTTCTTTCTCAAAAACTCGTACGAAAATACTTATTGAAACTTGCCTCGCCCAACTCAGCTTACGGGTATCAGTCGACTGATACTGTACCAGTCGACTGATAAGTCTGAAACCTGTTTTTCAGATTCGAAGCCTTGTTTCAAAACTCCACCAAACCTATACTTTCGAGCCATAAAAATCATGACACCATTTCTATACTCTATACCAGTTTTCTAAACAATTTAGCCAATCAAAACGAATCCATAAACTTGAAATTTGGACTTTTGCGGAAGAAAATAAACTATACAAGTTATATGAACTTTAACACTAAAGTTTGTACCAATCTTGACTTCTATACATCCATAACACCAAATACATGTTCTATGACCTTGCTAAAGCATTATGAAATGTGAATGCAACTTTTCTAAACATTTATAAGCAATAAAACTTAAATCAAAGAGAATTTGATACTATCTTGGCACATGTGTCTATTATCCTAACAAAGTATCAATATCTCCATCTACTCACATTTCCACTCATCCAATGCAAGCATAAGAATGTATAAGCTAAATGAAATGACATGAAATCTTTACTCTAAGAAATTGAGCATGTAAAACTATCCAAAGCTCAAATATTCGCTAAACTTTATAAAGCAAGAACTTGAAATTCAAATGATCTACAACATTGTGAATTAATAGCTAAATTGTCTTGCGCCAACGATCTCTCCATAATCAGCCACCACACACACACTCTACTCAGCACCGCCTCGTCGTCTTCCTTCAGAATTGCTTGCCTTTACCTTTATCTGCAATAAGAGGAAATGCAACTAGTAAGCAAAAAGCTTAGTAAGTACTATCTAGCTCACAAAAACTCGAAATATGCAAACATGCTTCTAGATCAAACTGAACATCATATGAGATACTAATATGCTTGAAAGAAAACTAAGAACATGTATAACTCAAAACATGCATACTCAAGCAATAATAAATCTCAATTTACTTTTCTTGGCTCAACTTGAAACTTTAGCTATTCTTTAACTTTTTGAAAATTCTTTAAACTTTAGAAACTTTGCTAAAGCATATACTTGAATATAATAATCACTTGGATCCACTGAAGACGTAAGTACCATCTGATATGCGCGTTCCCTAAAAGGTTGGGGTAGCGAGCCACCAATCCTAATAGAGCAGACCTTGGTCTACCAGGGCCAAGACCTTGGAATTGGACACCTGGATTTCTTTAACGACGCCCTTGGACGCCGGGTACTGGCCTTATAAAATAAAATAGCTTTTCTTTCTTTTCTTTCTTATCTGTAAATGCCTTGGCATTTTCTGGAGCACCTTGCGTGCTAAAATCCCTAAGTCTTGACTTTTGGGGATTTCTTAAGGCCTTGGCCTTTTCTTTTCTTATCTTTATCTTTTCTTTTCTTTTCTCATAGCTTTTCTTGGACCCTAAACTCACATAGGGTATTAATCAACATATATAAGCATATAATGAACTAATATCACATGCAAAAACTCAAACAAAAGGAAATATCTCTTTTAAAAACTTTTAAAGGAAATTCTCGCGGAAAAACCGCCTCTTACTGCAGGTGAGCAGTACTTACTTTGATATCTTGGACTTACAACCAAGATTGACGTCTAGAGCTCGGGAGAAACTTGAGATCTCGGAGAATTCTTCACGCCTACGCGTTCCTCTCGTCGCGGGGATCCCGAATATAGGAATATCTCTTGGAGGAAAGCTTTGGCCGGCCCTCTAGGGCTTGGTGTGGCGTGCGCACAAGAGAGGAGAGGGAGAGGGGTCGGCGCAACCTTGGGAGAGGGAGAGGGTTTGAGAGAAAATAAAACTTCTCTCTTTAATTATCTATTTATACTTATGGGGCGGATTGACCTAACTACAACTTAAATACAGGTCTCTCCATCCTTTTCTGTGCTTGATACCCTAGCCCAGCTGGTCGTGCGCTTGTGTGGTCTCGCGGTGGTCGTGGGTTCGATCCACCCGCTGCACTAAACCGGTTTTTCCTTTTTTTTTTCTTTCTCTCTTCTTTTAAAATACCAAACGGACTCGGAAAATTCCATAAAAATATTCTAAAAATTCCTAAAAATATCTAGAATATTTCTAAACCATTTTTAAATAATTCTAAGAACTTTAAGAACTAAAAATGGGAATTTTGGGAGACCCAAAGTCAGAACCAAGACAGCTAAGGCTGTATAAACTAACCACTTAATGTTTTGTTGTGTTTTGGACTAACCCTGGATGCAGGACCGAAGGAACGAGTGTCTGCAGATCAGAGAGCCTCAAAGGAGTGAGGCAACAGCTGACCAGGGCGTCCGGAGTGTCCCGGGCGCCCCCAAGGTGAACACAAAACACACAAGTAAAAAGCACGCTTCGACAGTACATCCTGCGGGCGCCCCCGTGCTCCCGGGCGCCCCCGCTGCTCCCGGGCGCCCCCAGCGCTCCGGGCGCCCCCAACAGCAAGCATCGAAGCGCAAACCAGCGAAGCAAGGGATAAAGTTTGACCCAGTCAACCCGGGCGCCCCGGTCAAAGTTGATCCCGAAGTCAAAGGGATCAGAAGCTGACCGAGATCAAGCCGGATCAAATGCCACGTGGGGGGGGGGGGGCGCCCCCGACGATCCGGGCGCCCCCGACGATCCGGGCGCCCCCGACGATCCGGGCACCCCCGACGATCCGGGCGCCCCCAGGGCTATTTAAAGGCCCCTCGACCCCAAGCTTCAACAACAACTTCCAATCAATGCTTCTACGCTCTTCTGCTCTCGCGCTTCGCCCCGGAATCCTTCCAACTCGAGCCGACGACGTCTCGCTGCTCCAAAAAAGTCGATCTACCCCGGACGTCGGTAAAAGAGCGATTTAAGTTTACTGTACTTAATTCTGTAATTATCTTTTGTAAACTATTTGCGCCTTATATAGAATTGCCCAAAGTAAACGGTCAACGACCGTGGGCCTTGGAGTAGGAGTCGACCCAGGCTCCGAACCAAGTAAAATCGACCGTGTCTCTGTGAGAGATTGTTTTAATTAATTTCTGCTGCGTACTTGCTCTAAGTGTTTCCGAAAAACGATTTCCGATATTCACCCCCCCTCTATCGGTTTTCTCGATCCAACAGTACTTTGGTTTTACGATGGCTATAGTTATATATCTGTTGTTTCTGTATGGATTTGAGGCCTGAGGCCATTTAACTACGTGGTTGTGCTATTTGTATTTGTGTGTTTGTGTAAATTGTCCGCCGGACAGGGGAGGTGCTGTCCGATTATATATTGGACCAGCGGCTCCAGGGTCTCGGGGCGTGACAATTTATTTTTGGTATCAGAGCATAGGTTTGTGATGTCTACTTGTTTTATGGGTTTTGTCGGATCTTTTCAGATTTTTCAGGAAATTATCTGATACCAACTTATTTTTGGTATCAAGCCCAGGATGCGGGATACCATTGATTCATGAATTTTTCGAAATTTAAATCTGACACTGAACTGGTAGGTGTCGGAGCTCGGGTCTGATGTTATTCATCCGAGTACATTACGGATCTTTAAGGTCGTGGTTGCGATACGACGACAATTTGGGACTTGGCAGCGACGGGACATCTCCAGGCAGCAAATAGGTAATTTAAGGTTAGCCTCTTGGTTTTGGGTTATAATACTCGTTAACAATTTAACAGGTATGACGCGAGATGCTCATATTCCTGCACCGAGACGTGGTCGGGGGCAGCCACGTAAGGGGACTGTAGAGCCTCCGGCTGTAGAGCCATCTGAGAGGACCACTGATAGAGAGCCTGATAGTCAAGGTCAGACTTCGCAGGACATCCAGAGGGGTCAGGGTTCCCCGACCCAGAGGGTCCCTACTCCATTCCCATCAGCAGTCCCTACTGCCCCTCCGGCTGTATCTACTCCGGTAGTATTCACTATGTCAGCGGCCGTACCACTGCCGACACATTCAGCACCGGTAGGAGCTGCATCGATGTTCCCTGCAGTTCCATCAGAGACACCTATTCCGACGCATCCCGCAGTTACCTCGGTGGTACCTGCCCCGGTTATCCCCACTATTCCATCGGAGGCGCCTGTACTTGCTCCGATGTATTCTGTAGTTCCACCAGCAGCACCGGGTCTGTATTATCAGACTACGCCATCAGCAGTACCGGCACCATCGTATGCTACTGCACCCCCGACTATGACTGCTGCAGCGTACCCCCCTACTCAGACTACGATGCAGGCCCCGGTGCTCCCTTCAGTTCCACCGGCATTTGTTGCCCTCGGATTTTCTACTGCACCTATGGTACCACCTGTGGTGTCCACCCCGATCATGCCTATGGTTCCTTCTATGATTCCTGCACCGGGATGTTCCACTGTGCCCCCTGCGGTATTTGCTCTTACTGATGGCATTAGGGATCGAGCACGGATTTCGATGTTGGCGGCGTCCGTGAAGGGCCGATTCACTTTATTCCAGGGAGGACCGGATCCAGCTGCGGCCCGAGAGTGGATCAGGACACTTGAGAGTACTTTTCGCTATCTGATGTGTTCAGAATGGGAGAAGGCTGAGTTGGCCATTTATCATCTGCGAGATCAGGCGTATGCCTGGTGGACTACGCAGCAGACCATCATTGGAGAGGAGTACGTCACCTGGTACACATTCCGGGAGGCATTTGAGGTGAGGTACCTTCCAGTAGCGTTCCGCATGGCTAGGTGACAGGAGTTCATGGTTCTCAAGCAGGGAGACCTATTAGTACTGGAGTATGAGGCAGAGTTTAACCGCCTATCAGAGTATTGCCCTCACATGATTGCAGACGACATGGAGAGGATGACTCAGTTTCATCAGGGTTTAGCGGCATACATTCAGACTCGTATGTCAGGAATTGTACCGACCTCCTATCGAGAGGCATTAGAGCGAGCGCTCATTATTGAGATGACACAACACAGACTATTTGGGGGTAAGAAGAAGGGGAAGCAGACTATAGCGGACTCAGCTCAGACTCATCTGCCGCAGACTACTGGACAGAAGCACGACAGCCAGGGTCAGTTCGCTCAGGGCACCTCTGAGGCATCATCCAGGCCCCCGAAGTCAGGTCGTTCTTCGGCAGGATTCTTTCGATCTCCTCAGCAGAATCAGGAGAGATCTACTGATGAATCATACTGTGTACAGTGTGGTTCTCGAGAGCATATTAGGGCGGATTGCCCACTTGAGCATTCTTTTTGCTACTATTGTAAGCTACCAGGGCATATAAGGCGAGATTGTACACTGAAAGCACAACATAAGGGTACGAGAGCTACTGGACAGAGCGGACAGATGAGTCAGTCGGGATCTCATAGGGGAGGGTATAGGACACAGTCTTCTTTCCGTCAGCCGCAGTCCGCCCCTCCAGCACCTGCCTACTGTATGCAAGGATATGAGGCTTGCTACACCTCAGCGGTATTGCCGAGTTCAGCATTAGGATCTCAGCAACAGTGTATTCCTCAGCATCAGGATTATCCATCGTATCAGTTGCAGTCTCAGCTGCAATATCATCCACTGCCACAGCCGCAGCAGTACCTGGCAGTGCCACAGCCACAGCAGTACCCGGCAGTACCACCCCCACCGCCGGAGACGGGACGAGCGTATGTGACCACCAGAGAGGAGGCACCGCAGAACCAAGGAGCGACTTTCGCGGTATGATGTTCGTTTATTTACTTGTCACTTAAAATAAAGATAATTGGAATCAGTACCTTTTTATGCTTATTACGGATACTTATAGATGGGGTCTAGGGTGGCCCTACGGGTTGGAGAGATGTTGGTTACTAATTAATGGTCCGGGGAGACCACTGGTTTCAGTAGGACGTTACCCTACCCGGAAACCTATGGTTAGTTCCCCGTATGGTAGTTATACGATATAGGGGTTAGTATATATGGTTAGATTTCGTTCAGCATGTTACTATCTATATGTTGTCAGTACCTGCTGTGGGTGATAAACGAAATTTGGGGACCAAATTTTTATTAGTGGGGGAGATGTTAAATCCGACATTTTTATTTCACTCCTGGAAGTTTTCGTGGAAAGTCCTAGAATTTTCCGGGCACTTGGAGGAAGTTTAAGGGGTTAAATTGGTTAAAACTTAAATACTGTAAGGGTTTGATAGACAAGGATTCTAAACCCTAAGGACGAGAATGCAAAAAGCCCAAACATGAATGGACCAAAGTGTAAAAATCCCACCACTTAAGTCACCCTTCGGCTTTCGCTTCCTTCACAGCCGATTGCTGCTCCACCCCCTCGCCCGCGTGCCCTAGCTGCGCCCCTCCCGATTGAAAGCCGGCTCTACAGCCGACGCCTCTCCGTCTCTTAGCATTCTGCCGACTCCTCTCGGTCCCGATTCCAGCCACCGAGCACCCTAGGTCGGCAGCGTCTCCTCCTTCCTCGTCACTCTACCCGCGACCCTTGTCTACCCCTACCCGGGCTTGGCAGATCAAAGGGTGCCCTTAGGTCGACGGTAGGGGAGGAAGCTAGGACACCGTCGACGGCTTCGATTAGGGTAAGCTTTCGATTTTCCTTTGGGTTCTAGCATCAGATCTCTGGAAGACTTGAGAGGGGATGGTGATACCACTTGTATCCTGATTTAGGGGATTGCTCCAGTTCTTCCGTGTTGAGATTGGGCGCGCGATTCATCAAGAAGGGATCTGGGGATTTTGCACCATTGATACTCCTCTCTCGATTGGGTTGACCTCATCATATCCGGAGCTGGGGTTGTGCCAGCGCCAATCGCAGGTAAAATCTGCATTTGTTTGGTGTTCATCGTGGATGAATTGGAATATCTGGTAGAACTATAGATGGGATTAGGCATTGTTGTGTGCCTTGGACCGTGACCTAATCCTAGATCTCATTGTATCAGTGCTATGTCATGGAATGCTATGTTGATTTTGGTTTGGTGGGTCATTACGAACTGGGGTTTTGATCAGTAGGTGTTGGAAATTAGATCTGGTACGAAATAAATCTTGTGCAAATCTGAGTGGGTTGGTAACTGCGTTGATACCCTAAGGTGTTGAAGCTAATGGTTGCTAGGGTTAGTTAATTAATGTGCAGTGGCTGCTGTGCCATGGAGTTAAGAGGTATTTTTGGGTTTATACCTTGATCTGCTTGTGAGAGCTTAACTCTGTGTTGATGGGATTAGCATATCTTGGGGTAAATCCCACCTGTGATCTGGGGTAATTGGGAATCCTTTCATTTAATTAGAAGTGATTAATTAAATGAAATACGAGGATTAGGTTAACCCTAATAAGAGTTTAGAGATTTATTAGCTAGCTATCATTTGTGTAATAGCTAATTAAATATGCCTTGATACAGGGACTTGATTTGGATTTTTATTGCTGATATTGGCTGGTGGTTCTCTTCGCATTTGGATTCTTCTCATTTGGAGGCGGGTACCCCTTGACTTATCTTGTTGATATTGTCATATCGTTATACATAGACTGTTATAGATAGCAGTAAGTTTATACGCTATTCTTGTTTAGTATGCTTGTTTTGGATACTTGTTGTCTATCCCTGAGTTATTATGCTGTTAGTTCCATACAGTCTCAGGTATTGTCATATCTATATGTATGCTTAGATATCGTGATGTATCACTTGCATTTGACATTGAGGGATCAGTAGTTTCCGGCCTGTATACCTGGTAGGTTACCAGTATTTCCTATTATAGGATTCAAACTGAGACTTAGTATACTGAGGACTTGGTGAGGGAGGTATGTGTATCTATCATACACCATCTCTGCATTGTTGCATGCCGGCGATCAGCGACTCCCTTGTGGTTGAGCCTATCGTCTTCCGGTACATGATATGCGCACACGACCACTCATGGGTTAGTGGATACCGTAGGATGTGTGCATTTGCCCTGTATTGCTCTGTTCGACCACTATTTGGAGGGTGGGTCCGGGCGTGGTAGCAGCCAGGGATCCCTTCTCGTACTAAGCCACGAGGAGATGAGAGCTAGACTCCCCCATTGCTTGGGGTAGGAGAGTGACCTCCGCCAGCATCCTGTCCACCCGGTCACTCAGGAGCAGTGATGGCAGGGTGCGTACAGGTTGTCACAGCTCTACCCACGCGGACGTCGTGGACGATGATCCTGACTGGGACTAGGGGGGTGACACATGTCATTGCACCATGTGCATATTTTGCATCGTGCATTGTTTGCTGCACTTGATTTCTGCACTTGTTTGACATGCATATTCTGGAGACTTGTTATATGAGATTATATGTCTATTGGTATTCCATTGGTATTTATTACCCTCTTTTCAGGTTAGATGGATTCTGGTATGTATCTACTGTTGGAAACGAGATGGCTATAGAGAGGGGGGGGGGATAAATATAGCCAGACACTCAAATTGCCCCCTCTTGTTTGAACTTTCTTCCTGTGATCAGATTAGTAGCAGCGGAAACAAAATGCAACAGGAAGAATAAAACAGAGAAAGAAATCAAACCAATGCTAACACAGCGATATACAAGGTTTGGGGATAACTTGCCCCAAGGTTCGGGGATAACTTGCCCCTACTCCTTGGCGTGCCCGTAAGGTGGGCGATCCCTTGATCGTCGGCAGATCAAGCCCCGGTGAACTCCGGATAGTAGCAGCCTCCTTCTCGGTGGAGAAACATCTCCACAAGTGATCTCAAGAAGATACAAGTTAAGCACAGAAACACTCGAGAAGACAAGCTCACAAAGATGTAACAAGATCGCTCAAGCACAAAGCAACAGAGAGCACGAACATAGCCCAGCCAAACTTCCCAAGTTTCTGTCTTGTTCGCCTCGCTCCTCTGCATCCAGCTTTGTCTCTTAAGCTCCCGCTCAATGTCGCCAGCTCCATCAGCACCACTGACTCACACACTGACCCACTGACCTCTCTGAGCACTCAGTCCACTCGACACTCCTCCAGCTGAGCCTCCGTCAGTTGCCAGCCACGCCTTCGTCAGTTGCCAGTTGCGCCAGACGCCGTTGAGACCTGAAAACACAATAGATCCAAACCTGCTCCAAGGAAAGCCTCCCATTGACCCTCCTTGAGTGTTTGAATCACCTGCTATCACCTACACACTCCAACAGAGGCTTAGCAATGCATATCAAAAAGAAATCAGCACGTAGCAGAGAATCGACAGTGAAAACAGACTTCTGACAGCATATTTGAATTAAAGTTCTACTCCTGATCGGTCCCCAGACCGATCAGGGAGGAGCCTGATCGGTCACCAGACCGATCCAGCAGTTTTTGCACACTCCTGATTGGTCCCCAGACCAATCAGGCTCCTGCCTGATCGGTCACCAGACCAATCAGGCTCCAGCCTGATCGGTCACCAGACCAATCAGGCTTGAGTGAACAGTGATTCTTTAATCAAATCCTAAGTCTCTGATCGGTCATCGAACCGTTCTGGACCTGATTAACAAGGGAACTCAACTCACTGTTCGCTCCCTGATCGGTCACCAGACCGATCAGGAGCTGTGCAATGAGTGAAACATACTCCCTGATCGATCACCAGACTGATCAGATATCGCTGGATCGGTCACCAGACCGATCCACGAAGGAGCAGCGTGCCAACTCCCTGATCGGTCACTAGACCGATCCAGGGACGCAGACCTAGCCTTCCAAGCTAGGATTTCATTCACCTTAGCCCTCCAAGCTAAGAATTTTTCAATCTAACTCTCCAAGTTGGGAATTTGCACCTAACCCTCAATGTTAGGACTTTTCACCTAGCCCTCCAAGCTAGGACTTTTCACCTAGCCCTCCAAGCTAGGACTTTTCACCCAACCCCTTCGAGTTAGACTTTCATCTAACCTAGCCCTCCAAGCTAGGATTTTTCACCTAACCCTCCAGTTGGGACTTTTCACCTAACCCTCCAAGTTAGGACTTTTCACCTAGCCCTCCAAGCTAGGACTTTTCACCCAACCTTCCGAATTAGGACTTTTCACCACCTGGCTTCACTCACCAGGACCCGGCTTCACTCACCGGGATTTCCAACACCTGGCTTCACTCACCAGGACCCGACTTTACTCACCGAGATTTCCAATCACCTGGCTTCACTCACCAGGACCCGGCTTCACTCACCGGGATTTCAACCTAGCTTCACTCACCAGGGTTTCATGCCCAGTCCCCGACCAAGACTTTAACCCAAATTCGCTCAACTAAACTTAAATCATTGTCAAACACCAAAACAACAACCGGGCCAGACTGCATCAACAATCTTCCCCTTTTTGTTGTTTGACAACCCGATTTAAGTTTAGGTATCAATCAATTGAAGTCCGTTCAATTCTCATAAGGGAATCATGATCCTTCCCCTATAATAACCATAAACTTAATCAGTCATTCTCTCCCCCTTGTCAAACATCGAAAAGGGTATGGTTATTAGGTTTGAACATACCTCCCCCTCAAACACGGGTCTCTCCCCAAATCCAAAATAATCAAAGTTAAGTTTTGAATTGCACATGAAAACACATACAGAATAATATTATAGTCAAACATGTATATGTTTCATATGACAAGTAAGTCAAAGGATGATTTTGGAATTGCATATGAGAGGCATATACCATAAATGTATCATGACAACTATGTATATGCATCATACGGCAATAAGTGTGAACTTGCACATGAAAACATATACAGAAATATATCAAGGTCAAACATGTATATGTTTCATATGACAAGTAAGGAATGCATCTGTATCTGAAACATAGTCCTGATTGGTCTCCGTGACCAACCAGGTCTGTTGATTACGTGATACAGAAGGATATCTGATTAGTTTGGGGAGCGATCAGATTTCAGAAAAATTTTGGAAACTCTGATACGTTCCTGATCAGACTGCATTAACAATTTGTATCCCATAACAGGAGAGAGGACTCTATTGATATTCGTCATTTCAGAAAAATTTCTGAAATACGACATTAAGAACAAGAGTCATGACTTAACAAACCCTTTCTTATGAATTTGAAGATTCCAACATAGGTTTGTATCAAATCACTACTAAGTACCAGGTTTGTATCACTTGAACAATTTTGTGCTCACTTAGTATCAGGTTTGTACCAATGGAGGATCAAGTATGTTTCAATTGTACTTGGTTTGTATCAGATTTGTGTGTGGTAGTATGGTCAGGCAATCTGATACAACTCGATGCAAAGTGATTGGTCTGGAAAGTTTTTGGATCAAATTGGAACGATCTGGGAGTTCCTTGATCAGAGTTGATCTGATCGGTCATAGGACCGATCAGGGTGATCCCTGATCGGTCGCCAGACCGATCAGGGTGAGTCCTGATCGGTCGGTGGACCGATCAGGTCTGATACAGACGGCGGTTCAGAAACTCTGAAAGTTCAGAAACTCTGAAACACGTCTAAACTCTAATTCAATCAGTTTTAACTCTTAACAGTGTTCCATTAAACAACATTCATGTTTCTTTACCCAAAGGAAACAACATGATTTGCATCTCTTTAACTATCATGTATATTATCAAATCATGCAACATCTCCAATATATCTTGAGAGTAAAACTTATAAATACAAAGTTCAAAGCATGATTCCAGAAAACATGGTAAATTTGAAAGTGATCAACATATGATTAAATTTCAAAACATGCCTATATAACATTAGTATCAAGGTATGATCAGATTTCATGATACAAACAAAAGTATGATAAACCTTTCAAAAACATGCTTGTATCAAATTTGTATCATATTATGATCAATTTCTAAATTCTGATCAGTTCAAGATATGTTTATAACATGTTTGTATCAAGATTCCAAGGCAGGTATGCATACCATCACTTGAACAGGAAGTTTATAATCATGGATAGCATGGATGCATATTGCAATTTATCAACATCAATACATGAATGAAATCTATTTGTGTCAAGGCATGATTGGAATGTTTTTAGCATGATCATTTTTATTCCAAACAAAATTTGATAATTCAATCTACACCTAAGTATTGATATCTCGATAATCCAAATAATATTGGGCATATGAAAAATGTCAAGTTTGATGAGAAAACAGCTAAGTCATAGAAGTTAAGTATTGAGTCTTGAATCATCACAAACTATGAGTTCATACTTGTTTCTTAACATGTCTTCATGTTGTGTAACACACATAGTAAACTCATGGCATACTATAACAGGTTCAAAAACACCTTAAGCTTGAGTTATGGCATATCATTAATCATCATTTGCAGTAAACATAAAATGCTATAGGAAAACCAATTATCCTAAGCAATTCATGGCAAGAGCAAGTTGTGGGTTAGTCTAAGCCATTCATGTGAATTTGAGGAAATGGTAAGCACATTCCTAACTAGGAATGACTATATGTTTGGAGCACCAAATATCAACCACCCATGTTGATAGATGCTCCCCCTGTTGATAGATGCTCCCCCTCAAACTAAGCTATACAATTCGAAAGATAGAGGTTTTAGGTACCCAAATTTTGGGACCTAATGAATCTACAATGAATGACTTTGGCACCCATGCCTTAGTCATTTTCTTTCTAGCCTTTTGAACCCTAGAGGCATTTGGTGACCTAAATTGAGTTCTTGACATTAAAGATATGACACTAGGTTCTTTAGGTTGGTAACCCAAACCAACCTTATTGTAAACCGCTTTTTGTGAATTTAGTATCATGTCTAGAGTTTTAGAGCTAGTTGAAAACTTCTCAAGAATATTCTTGAGGTTTTCAACTTTGCTCTTCAAATCCTTATTTTCATCCTCAAGGAATTTGTCATGCAAATCATTAATGTCCTCAACCTTAGAGGATTTCAATTCTTTTACTTCCAACCTTAATGCTTTGACTTTGACCTTAGATTTCTTAAGCATTTTTGTCAAGCACGCTATTGTTCTATAGCATTTGTCTAACTCCGGAGAGATTACCTCTTCATCATCCGAAGATGATGAAGGCGCGGTTGAGGAGCTTCTCGATTCGTTATCACTCTCCTCCTTTGAATCTTCTAAGGACACTAGAGCCACGTGACAGTGGGTGTTTTCATCCTTCTTCTCCTTTCTTTTGTTTCCTGCCACAAAAGCAAACCCTTTCTCCTTTGGGCTTTGGTTAGAGATCTCATGTAGTTCCATTTCGCAAAATAGATCTTCTAACTTAACACAAGATAAATCCATGGACACCTTGTAAGCATCCACCATGGATGACCACAAGGCGTTCCTAGGAAAAGCTTTGAGAACATACCTCACTAAGTCTCTGTTTTTTACCTTTTCATCAATGGAGTGGAGACCATTCAATACTTCTTTAAATCGACAATGAAGCGTACTTACAGTTTCATTTTCTCCCATTGTCAAGTTCTGGAGTTGGCTGTGAAGGAGATCCTTCTTGGCTGTCCGGGTGTCTTGAGTTCCTTCATGGAGCTCAAGGAGTTTGTTCCACAAGTCTTTGGCAGAGGTGAAGGGACCAATCTTGATCAATTGCTCTTTGGTCATCCCACATTGTAAGGTGACCACAGCTTTGACATTTGCTTCACCCTTCCGGATTTGCTCAGCCGACCACTTGGAAAACTTAAGTTCCTTTCCTTCATTATCTTTTGGAAGGAAAAACCCCTCCTTGACAGCGAACCACAAGCTCATATTTGTCTTCAAGTAAAACTCCATTCTTGACTTCCAATATGAAAAATCTGTGCCGTCAAAGAATGGAGGTCGGTTTGTGCTGTAGCCTTCTCTTCCAGCCATCTTGCTGTAAGCTCTCGGATGTTAAGCCGTGAACAGAGCCCCAAGCTCTGATACCACTTGTTGGAAACGAGATGGCTATAGAGGGGGTGAATATAGCCAGACACTCAAATTGCCCCCTCTTGTTTGAACTTTCTTCCTGTGATCAGATTAGTAGCAGCGGAAACAAAATGCAACAGGAAGAATAAAATAGAGAAAGAAATCAAACCAACGCTAACACAGCGATATACAAGGTTCGGGGATAACTTGTCCCTACTCTTTGGCATGCCCGTAAGGTGGGCGATCCCTTGATCGTCGGCAGATCAAGCCCCGGTGAACTCCGGATAGTAGCAGCCTCCTTCTCGGTGGAGAAACCTCTCCACAAGTGATCTCAAGAAGATACAAGTTAAGCACAGAGACACTCGAGAAGACAAGCTCACAAAGATGTAACAAGATCGCTCAAACACAAAGCAACAGAGAGCACGAACACAACCCAGCCAAACTTCCCAAGTTTCTGTCTTGTTCGCCTCGCTCCTCTGCATCCAGCTTTGTCTCTTAAGCTCTTGCTCAACGTCGCCAGCTCCATCAGCACCACTGACTCACACCCTGACCCACTGACCTCTCTGAGCACTCAGTCCACTGGACACTCCTCCAGTTGAGCCTCCGTCAGTTGCCAGCCGCGCCTTCGTCAGTTGCCAGTTGCGCCAGACGCCGTTGAGACCTGAAAACACAATAGATCCAAACCTGCTCCAAGGAAAGCCTCCCATTGACCCTCCTTAAGTGTTTGAATCACCTGCTATCACCTGTACACTCCAACAGAGGCTTAGCAATGCATATCAAAAAGAAATCAGCACGTAGCAGAGAATCGGCAGTGAAAACAGACTTCTGACATCATATTTGAATTAAAGTTCTGCTCCTGATCGGTCCCCAGACCGATCAGGGAGGAGCCTGATCGGTCACCAGACTGATCCAGCAGTTTTTGCACACTCCTGATTGGTCCCCAGACCAATCAGGCTCCTGCCTGATCGGTCACCAGACCAATCAGGCTCCAGCCTGATCGGTCACCAGACCAATCAGGCTTGAGTGAACAGTGATTCTTTAATCAAATCCTAAGTCTCTGATCGATCACCGGACCGTTCTGGACCTGATTAGCAAGGGAACTCAACTCACTGTTCGCCCCCTGATCGGTCACCAGACCGATCAGGAGCTGTGCAGTGAGTGAAACACACTCCCTGATCGGTCACCAGACCGATCAGACATCGCTGGATCGGTCACTAGACCGATCCACGAAGGAGCAGCGTGCCAACTCCCTGATCGGTCACTAGACCGATCCAGGGACGCAGACCTAGCCTTCCAAGCTAGGATTTCATTCACCTTAGCCCTCCAAGCTAAGGATTTTTTCAATCTAACTCTCCAAGTTGGGAATTTGCACCTAACCCTCCAAGCTAGGACTTTTCACCTAGCCCTCCAAGCTAGGACTTTTCACCTAGCCCTCCAAGCTAGGACTTTTCACCCAACCCCTCCGAGTTAGACCTTCATCCAACCTAGCCCTCCAAGCTAGGATTTTTCACCTAACCCTCCAGTTGAGACTTTTCACCTAACCCTCCAAGTTAGGACTTTTCACCTAGCCCTCCAAGCTAGGACTTTTCACCCAACCTTCCGAATTAGGACTTTTCACCACCTGACTTCACTCACCAGGACCCGACTTTACTCACCGGGATTTCCAACACCTGGCTTCACTCACCAGGACCCGGCTTCACTCACCGGGATTTCCAACACCTGGCTTCACTCACCAGGATCCGACTTCACTCACCGGGATTTCCAATCACCTAGCTTCACTCACCAGGACCCGGCTTCACTCACCGGGATTTCAACCTAGCTTCACAAGCTAGGACCTGGCTTCACTCACCAGGGTTTCATGCCCAGTCCCCGACCAGGACTTTAACCCAAATTCGCTCAACCAAACTTAAATCATTGTCAAACACCAAAACAACAACCGGGCCAGACTGCATCAACATCTACCTCAGTACTTTCAGTTCTAGTCTTTCCCTATTGTTGATATGAGACTGTATTAGCGGAACTCTTATTATTAGTATAACTTTCTATGCATATCTACTCTGGGTATCCGCAGAGTTCCTTTTGGACTCACACCGTTGGTTATTTTTTTCTTAATTTCAGGTTGATGTCTACCAGGAGAGCCCTAGCCGCCAGTCCCCAGCTCGAGAGGAGCTCTGCTTCGTTTTATTTTGTGTTGTTTTTCGGTTATGGACCCTGTAGTATGTACTTTGCTTCCGTTGCCATGTTTTGGACATGTATTCATGTTTTATTCGATGGTATTGTACTTTTGAGTCCTATGTTGGACTTCGTGGGGTTTTGGCTTTGTTCCTGCCCCCTAGCAGCTCAGGTGAGTTCGTACTTTGGTTTTACGATGGCTATAGTTATATATCCGTTGTTTCTGTATGGATTTGAGGCCTGAGGCCATTTAACTGCGTGGTTGTGCTATTTGTATCTGTGTGTTTGTGTAAATTGTCCGCCGGACAGGGGAGGTGCTGTCTGATTATATATTGGACCAGCGGCTCCAGGGTCTCGAGGCGTGACAGTCAGTCCCTACTAGGTTAACTATGTCACACATAACCTAAGTAATAGTTCCTTGTCATGTGGATTCAAATTACTCAAACACGTATCCAAGAAGACTATCTTTTTAACATGTTTTACTTTGGCCAAAAACTTATGAGTGATAATCCTGACAAGTGGCCTTAGGGAATATATCTCATTTATCAAAGAGTGGTAAATTCGTTGTGGGCTATTCAAACACCTTTGGGCATATTGACTTATACCAATCATCTCATATCTATACTTCCTTGAAGATGTCCTACTAAAATGTCAAAGTATAAGCCTTCATAAGGTGACTTGAATACTTTAAGTCTAAGGAAACTTACACTCAAGCTTCAATGAGATCTTCATTGGCATATAAAGAACCACATGAAATCTCATAGTAGGTCATATCCGATGAACTAGTTATTCTTAACTAACATCAACATGTTAACTCTTAACATCCAATGTTTCCAGCCAGTAAGGATTGACTACTTGGATGAACAAGGAGCATAACATATGCTAGTCTTATAGAATTGATACTGTTCAATCTCATCAATTCATCAATTAGGGAATATTTTAATATGTACATAATTACACATGATGAGATACCTATTAATTGTGATCCAATCATAATTTTTCTCATCCTATGCATTGTATTATAGACTTTATTAATTGAGTTTATGATTAAATTATATACATAAATGCATACTTAAAAAACAAATTTTATTTATCAAATAAATAATAGAATCGTCAAAGTGATTGTCTTTAGGACACTCTCAAATATAACATTCATCCTACCGATTCTTTCAAAGTTTCTACCGATCCTATTTGTTCTTGTTTCAATTCTATCGATCTTCTTACAATCCCATTGATGCTTTCGATTTGGTTCCAATTCCACTAAAAAAATTGATCCAGTATAATTCACAATTGATTTGATATTCCAGATCATAAGATTGATGATTCTACGATACAGAATAACGATATTACCAACATGGAGTTTAACAAATAGCTTGTTCATTATTGAAAATTTGCATAATAAATAATGCATAAAAGTTATGATTTATCATATGGATAAAAATGTAAACTTATATATGTCGGTGATCGTGCGGTCGACAAGAGGGGGATGTGTTAGTATTGTGAGAGAAGTGTCCTAAGGCAATCGCCTTATGATTGTAATCATTTATTTTAATAAATGAATATTCACTATTTGAGTATACATGCTTGTGTATTTGATTGAGATCTTAAACTCATTTACTGAATGTCCGCAATACAATTCACAGCATGAGAGAATTTGTGATGAATTCACAACTAGTGATTATCTCTACATGTGCAATTGTGAAGTATTGAAATTGTCCCTAGTCGATGAATTGATAAATACGGACACTATCAATTCTGTTGAGACTAGCATGGGTTATTCTCTAATCAGCTGATTCTCACTGGCTGGAGACATTGGGATGTCTGGAGATAAACATGAATGCTAGTTAAGGAAACTAGTTCATTGGAGTGACTGGCTGTAAAACTTCATATGATAATCTACATATAGATATGTCAATGAAGTTCTTACTGCAGCTTAAGTGCGATGTTCCTTTGACTTGCGGTGTTCAAGTCATCTTGGTCATGGAGACTTATACTTTGACATCTTAAGCAAGCATCTCTAAGGAGGTGTGGACCCAGGATGGTTGGGTATAAGCCGAAGTGCCCGAAGATGTTTGAACAGCCTACAAAGGATTCACCACTCCTTGCGAGGAGATGTATACCCAAGGCCTATCATCGGATTGTTACTCGAAGCCTCTGGCCAGAGCATCACATGTTCAGAGTATGAATCTCTCAGATACATGAGAGTAACTAGAATCCGTAGGACGAGAAAAATATTGCTTGGGCTAGGTGTGACGTAGTCAGCCTAGTGGGGACTGACACACATAGACCGTGTCCTGAACCAAGTGGGTATAAGATGGTGAAGGGAATGTGGCATGACTCATTATAGCTGCTAAAGGGTTTTAGAATTATTTCTGAGGTCAACCGTTGATCTTTCGATTAATTGGGGTCATGATGTACTACTAGGTGCCACTCATGATCGTTCTATAATTGGTTGATTGTAGACAGCCAACATAAATCGAAAGCCTATTTAGTCACACGCACTACGAGTAATCCGAGGGATTTAAAACGAGTTGAAAATTGGATTTTCCGATCAAGAGAGATAAGTCGAATCTGAATTTTTCAGAGACGCATCGGAAGCATAAAATGGTTAGTCTTTTGAAGACTTATTGGACGAATTAAATGAGTTTAATTCATATGGTCTTGGCTTGGGTTTGGCCGGCCAAAGAGGGTCCCCACCCTCTTTGTTTGGCCGGCCACATCAAAAGGGGAGAACCAAATTGTTTGGTTCAATTTATAAAATAAACCAAGTGTGGTTTGTTTTATAAAATTATGGATGATATAAATTTTATAATAAACCAAGGTTTGGTTTATTTTTCATGGAAATTAAAATGAACCATGGATTGGTTTATTTTATTTTATAAAATCAATAATGGATTGATTTACCATGATAAAGAAATTTATATAAAGAAATTTATTTTTCATGAAAATTAAAATGAACCATGGATTGATTTATTTTATTTTATAAAATCAATAATGGATTGATTTACCAGGATAAAGAAATTTATATAAAGAAATTTCTTTCCATAAGAAAAAAAAAGGGAGACATGGTTGCTTTTATCATAAATTAAATTATGATAAAAACTTGGCATGATGGAATAAATCATAGAAAAATTTATATGATAAATTTCTTATAAAAATTTATTCCATAAAAAGGAGACTTGGCGATTGAGAGGCTACTATATAAAGGAACCAAGGCAAGGCTTGGAGATCAATCTAAGAGATCTAGGAATAAGCCCTCTCTCTCTCTCCTTCTCTCCCTCTCCCTCCTCTAGTGCCGCCGGCCCTAGAGGACCCCTTTGTTGCCGTGAGCTTCATCCACCAAGCAGCTGCCGTGAGAAGAAGAAGAAGCGGGCGCAACTCCTTCCTCCCCGGAATCTTGATTTCGTTCTTCGTTTGGTGGTTAGTCTTCCCATCTCTCTCTTGGTATTCTTATCGTGCCTTTGGAGAATCTAGTAGTTCTTGTCGGCACGAAACTCGTGGCTTTGCGAAGTCATCCCGAAGAAAACTCGGCGTGGACGCGAATAGAGGTGGAGCTTCCAAGGGACGCTTACGGTTGGATCTCGTCCCTTCCTTCGAGTTACGCGAGGTAACAAGTAAATTAGTTTACTTTCTGCAAAATTGTAAATGTATGATCATGTCTACACAATATAAGGTTGCATGCTTAGATGTGTGGTTAAATAATTTGGGAAATTATTTATGCTAAACCTTCTGCTGCACGTAATTAATTTTAAAATTACGAATCCGCATTCATGTCAACATGCACCCGGTCCCAACAGGATGAATTTCCCCTAAAAATAAAACTTAATTTTTTGTTCTTTCTAACAAAGATGGAAGTTAGTTCACATGCAAATCGACAACATCAAAATGAAACAACACAGAAAAAGAGAAGAGACACTAACGAATTACTTGGTTGCAACCTGGGTAGTTGATAATCCAAAAAATATAACACAAACTCTAAATGAACTCCTTGAGGGCGGAGAAGCATCTTACACAATGAAAAGCTCAGAGAGAAAATATAAACTAAGCAAGGAATTTCGTGTATAGTAGATTGTTGTTTTGAAATTGAGCTCTGGGGACTTATTTATAGCCTCGGTCAACTCTATGCAAATTCTGACGTGATACAACAAAGGTGCCCGAGTGCTTGGGGACGCCTGACACATGGCTTGGAATTTATCCCTTCGCAACGTTTACAAACGGCTAAGCTAGGGATAAAATTTACTTCTCGGGTACTTGTATGCATGGGGGTGCCTGGGAATAGAGGCACCCAAGAGCATAGGGGCGCCCTTGAGTGGGATTGGGTTAGCCCAATGTTGACCAGTTTCTAGCGAGACTTCTTGGGTGATTTTGAGCCTTCCAGAGTCAAGCTCACCCGAACCCTCCTCTGGCCTTTTCCTCAAACGTGCTTCCGCCCGGCTTCTTACCCCTCGGACGTCGTGCACATCCTTCTCGCTCCACTGGCGTACTCTTCCACAGACCTTAGCGTCCCTCGGATGCACCAAGTTTATTGGCTCACTTCTCGTTCCATCCTTCTTGACCGCTGCGTCTTCTGCTCGACTTCCTGCGCTCCTAAGCTCCTGTATACTTAGACACAGGGATCAAAACACCATAAGACCTAACTTTACTTGGTTAACCATATCAAAACTTATCAGGGGTACTTAAAGTCTCTCCTTTTTGATGTGCATCAACCCAAGTTAAGTTAAGGTAAAAGAACATAAAAAAGAAACAAGAATAAATATTTGACAATGTAAGCAAAAAAAGATTTTAAAATTAAGCCTCCCCCTTAACTTAATCCTATATCTTCCCCTTTGATCACATAAAAAATGTAAATATGTTAAGGGTAAATTTAACACTAATGATAAAGATATACAAACATTTGTAAAAAATTATTTGAACATCCAAAATTTTTGAAATTTTTTGAGTACATGTCAGATATGATTGTTAGTTTCCAAAAAAATCATTTTTAAAATCTTAGTCAAAAATTATTTTTAAAACTTAAAGTTTAATTTTTGAAAAATAATTTATAATAATTTATTTTTACTCAAAAAATTTCTCAAAGTTTCCCTCGGATGCACCGAGTCTATCAGCTCCCTTCCCGTGCCATCCTTCTCAACCGCTGTGTCTTCCGCTCGACTTCCTGAGCTCCTGTACACTTATACACAGGGATCAAAATACCACAGAACCTAACTTGACTTAGTTGACTATATCAAAACTTACCAGGGATACTTACAATATATATATATATATATATATATATATACATACAACATAATGATCTCTATTATTTTTCCAAAAAATTATTTTTTTATGATAAATTTTAATTTATTATAACAACATATAATTTGAATAACTTTTAAAAGATGTATATAATTTTTTTAAAAATATATTTCGTATGGCAATTTCATAGAATTAATATGTGCCTTAGATTGGTTCATTGATTTGTCTATTATTTTTTTAAGATGAATGAATAACTGCCTTTATATCTTAACATTTATACCCTTTTGTGGTTTAAGAAAACTATCCAGTGTAAAATACTCCTTGAAAATGTTGCATTGAAATTGTATGCATAAAAGCAAATATTTAGTTGATTGGTAATTATCAGCTATTTTCGATCAAAAGTATTTGATAATTTTAAATGTTATTTATTTATGTAAAAAAAATGATTGCATTTTTAGTCTAAAAGAGTGGTTGACTAATCTTATTAAAAATAACTTATAAATTATTTTAAAAACTTATAAATGGTTAGGGTTTATTTTAAAAATAAACGGTTAAAATGTTTAGATGTACTTATTTTATACAACTTGTTATGTTTAGTATTATAAATTTTTTTTATTAACAAAATTACTAAAAATGGTATAACACTATTAAGGTAATGTGTATATATAGAAAGAATTGTTATGCTCCGCCTGTCCACACCAGACTTGAGGCGCCTCCTATGCATGGGAGGTACCTCAATCAATTTTATTTTTCTTTAAATCAATATTTTTTTGAATAAATCATAAATATATATAATATACTCCGTAAATATTTAAAATTTTTTATTTTAAACACTATAACCTAAGAGGAAAGACTGAACCCTAGTGGGAAAATCCTATTGACTTAAACCCACTATAATTCAACTCCTAAATCCTAAAATTTTAAATGTTGAATACATATAATATATTCCATGAATATCTAAATTTTGTTATTTTGAATACTATAACCCAAGAGGGAAGACTGAATCCTAGAAAAAAAATCTTATTTACTTAAACTCACTGTAAGTTAACCCCTAAATTCTAAAATCTTAAATCCTAAATATACCCCCAAAAAATTAAAAAAAACAAAAAAGCATTATATTCAAAGGCGCCAATCCAAGGTGCCTTGGATTAATCTAAGGTATATTGGGTCTGCACGGGCGCGTAGGAAAGCAGTCCGCAGCATATCAATTTCAAACAGCTTATTTTGATAGTGTTCCGGAAGGAATCGATGTCAATGACCAGTCACCAGGGTTCAACCCACAAGGATGCTGATGAGAGAGGGAGAGCTTCCGCCCTACGAGATTAACATGAGTGTTAGGGGAACACGCCGAAGATTGTCCGGCGGAACCCACTCCGATGCTCAAGTCAGTGTCTGAGTTTATGAGATGGAGTACAATAAGGAGAGAAATGTATGAGTTAGAATGTCCGTAACCCCTTTACCTGAGGGGTTGGAGTACCTTTTATACCTGAGGTGGCCGTCATACGTGTCCCACGTTCTTCTCCACGTCCCCTCAATTGTCGGTTACTGGATAATCTTTATAACAGCCGTGCAACCATTAAATCTAGACCGTTACGATGATTAAGGCTTTAATGACCGAGTATTATGGGTCATGATTATCCTGTAATTATTGGTGATGATTATCCCCATCTTCGAAGGAAGGGGACGGTTACTTGAGGTCAAGTGCTCCTTGGGCTCCGCTACTCCGACGTGATCTTGGGGTTCATTGGCCCGAGGAGGGGTCCCGCGTGCTCGCTTTCCCGAGGTGATCTCGGGGTCCTGATCTCCCGAGGTGATCTTGAGCGTGCCTTCCTGGAGCGATTCTCAAGAGTATGTCTACCCGAGAGGGTCTCAGGAATCCCCTATCCCGAGGGGGCCTCGGGGGTCTAGGAAAGAGAGTCATCCAGACTCGGTGGATCTTGCCACATAGCTTCTTCAGTCCATGTGTCAGCCACGGGGTGTTCAACTCCATCATAAGTCCCTCCCTTCAAGTCTAATCGAAGAAAGTGTGGCTGACTGATTAGAATAGTGTTGTGACGAAAAAGCTATGTTATGGTGGTCCATATATCTTTTACTGCTTCCTTGGCGGCCTGCTGGTCTGAGGAATCAAACCATGCATCCCGGGACCCCAGGTAACTCCTCGAATCCGTCCCACATCTCTACGGGTTTCGAGACAACGCCATGACAGCTGTCCAGGGCCTTTTAAAGGCGCACGAGGTCTCTGGGGTCTCTTAATGGTGACAAGGTCGCCTGAATGTTGCTTTGCCACGTGCTCCGTCATTCTCTGTGCGGAGATCTCCCACTGATACACACCGCGGGGCCATACAAAGCGACAGCTGTAAAGGATGGTGGCTTCTCGGGATACCCCATCAGCCCTACTGACGTGCTGCCTCTCTATTGCTCACGATCGGGCGACTTCTCCCTGTAAAAGTAGGTGCAACGATACCCTTCTGCCTTCTTGCCTTATCTGCTTCCAAATGTCTTCATTCACTTGTTGTTCGTCTCACTGCCGCCTCTCCCTCCAAGTGTAAGTCCTCTTCCATTTTTCCTCTTCCTTCTGGGGGTCCAGTAGAGAAGAAGAAGAAGACCCGTGGCGAGGGTGAAGATTTATCGAAGGAACCAACCTATCACCCGGAGTGGTATGATACCATCTCTTCTAGGGTTAAGTTAGAGTACCTTCAGGCAGCCTGCCAGAGGTATAGTATCCCGGCGGACTGGGAGGTGAGGGTTCCAGCCCTAGGTCAATCACCCTAGATCCTCCTGCGGGTTTTTTCACCTTCTTCTTGGAGTAGGTAGAATTAGGGTTCCGTTTCCCGATTCCTCCCTTTTTCATGAATGTTGCCACCTATTTTGGCATTCCTCTTCACCCACTGGCTCCAAACGCCTTTGCCCAGATGGGCGGGGTGTTTGTCCTCTTCAAACTTTTCAACATCCCTTTGATCCCCCAGTTTTTCTATTTTTTCTTTGTTCTGGTTGGCTCGCGGGAGGCGTTTGGCTTTACAGCCCGTACCGACCACAAGTTCTTAGGAGGTCTCCCTTCCTCCCACAAGGGATGGAAGGAATGTTTTTTCTTTATCTAACTCCCTGAGCATCCCTTCAACCCTATCCGCTGGATGGAGAGTCTGCTGCCCATCCTGGACCTTGGCGACTTCTAGCAGGACGTAGGATACTAGAGGGCTAGGGGTATCCTGGCAGGGATGAAGTTCCACGACCTTCAGCTGGTGCAATACGAAGAACTTTTTTATTGTGCCGACCTCAGCCCGAAAGTCACGATCCTTAGCTCAAACCTCCGTAAGTTCTGTTTGGTCTTGTAAGTATCCTTGTTAATTCTAACTGATACCTTTTTGTGTCTATTTTATAGGCGACATCATGCTCACCCGAGCTATCAACCTGCTCCTGAAGTGGGAGCAGGCTAACGAGCAGGCCTTGGTTCCTGCTTCAGTTCCTTCTGCCCCAGTGGGCATCTCGGATGAGGGCTGCGAGGAAACGACCAAGCCGTCAAAAAGCCAGGAAGTTCCAGAGTCCTACCAGGATCCCGAGGTGGCCAAACTGCCTGCAAACCCCAAAGGGGATTCCCCTTCCTCCCCCGTCAAGATAGGAGAAGGGGAGGTTGCGTCAACACCTTCTACTGAGCAACCGGTGCCCCGGACCATCGAGAAGAAACGACATAAACGACTGGCCCAGAAGCCACGCCCCTTGAAAAGGCTGAAGGGGGGCCCGTCCTCAGAACTTCCGCCCCCCATTGATGAAGAGGACACGGTGCCTCTGTCTCAGAGGATTCGGAAAGAGCTCTCTTCTCTTGCTGAGATAGCCACTAATCCCGTCGCCCGTGACCCAGTCGCTTTGACTGACCCTCCCGCTGCTCATCACGGCAAGGAGGTGTCGCTCGAGGTGCCTAGCCCCCGCCGGAAGGCCCCGGTGGCGAAGAAAACGACGGCAAAGGGTTCCCAATCTATCCAAATAAAGGGAGCCCCCTCCGATAGTCACGATCTGCAGACATCGTCCAGCTCAAAGGAGGACGTCCCCGACTCCAGGAATGCTCTCGGCACGTCAATTCGGCCTGCTGAGGAGCTTCTCCCGCCTCCTGCCCAACTGAGGGGGTCAGCTGGGTCAGCTCGGTATCTGGGCATGCTACACCAGTCTCTACTGACGGTAATTGCACTTGAACTTTTTTCCTTTGTTTTGTTGTTTTGTTTTAACTATCCTTTTACCGTATTGCAGGTCACCCCCAACTGTGATGCTATGAGCCACTTGTTGTGCTCTTGAGGGGTTACTGAAGATCTCCTCCAGCGGGTGGCGGAGTCAGAGGCTGAGATCGGCCGCACCCGCGAGGCTAGCCTCCTGCAGCTAGAGGTCAGCAGGGCCCTAAGGGTGAAGGTCGAGCATTGTCTTGACACCCTGCTGGCCTCTGAAGAGACTCTGCATAGTTACCATCTCCGGGAGCACATCTGGTCCGAGAAGAACCAGGCCCTCTCCGAGGACCTATAGAAGTTGTCCCAGGGGCGGGAGCAACTCTAGACCCAGGCAAGGGAGTTGTCTGACAGCGTCCAGCTCCTGGAGTCCTCCAAGAAGGCTCTGGAGGATCAGAATAAAGAAAAGGAGAGATAGCTAGCTCTTAAAGAATATGACATAGAGCTAGCGGCCACCTATGCCTCCGACCTCCAAGCGGACATCACTCGAGCCCAGGCCAAGGTTTCAGCCACCTCCCAAAAACTCCAGGAAGCTTTGGGGGCTCATGATCGCTTGTCCTGGGAGGTGGCAGAATTGAAAGCCGCCAAGAAGGAGGTCGAGGCTGAGCTACAGAAGCAACAGCTTGACCAAGCAACCCAACTGTCTAAGGCTGAGGCAGAGTTCAAGGACAAATTTCTACAGTCTGACGAGTTTGGCGATATTCTGGCCGGGCAGGTATTGAAGCGCCTAAAATAGGGCTTTAATAGTGCCATCAGACAATTGATGAAGGCCCAACTGCTGAAACTTGACGCAGACCTAAGTGTCTTGAACGTCGGCCAGGTTTGGGATGAGCTCTCGCCTGAAGAACAGGAAATATAAGGCTCTTCCCAGATCTAGGCCTTGCTATTCCTTTGTCTTTTTTATCTTCAGCAACTTTTTCATTCTTCTTTATGCGCTAGACATGTAATTACCCTGAGTATATTGAAAAAACCTTTTTTGGCTCACTATCTAAGTTCTTTTCCTTCTTTTCTCCTCATGTATAATGTGTCTTTGCATGAGCAGTAAGGAAATTGAAGGGCCAGTGTTTTTCGTCGAATCACAGAGCAAGGGTGGTGTCCGACAGCAATTTGGTTCGAGGAGTGCGGGGCCCAGTGCCAGAAGGGACCAGAGGTCTACTCACCGTGCAGGTGGTAGGGTCTTACTGCTCTTGGTCGGGCATCCGTAGTACCCGGACCAAGCCTAGTCACCGCGGAGGTAGCAGGGTTTTACAACACTTGGCCGGGCATCCGTAGTACCCGGACCAAGCCTACTCATCGCGGAGGTAGTAGGGTTTTACAGCTCTTGGTCGGACATCGGTAGCACCCAGACCAAGCCTACTCATCACGGAGGTAGTAGGGTATTACAGCTCTTGGTCGGGCATCCATAACACCCGGACCAAGCCTACTTACTGTGGAGGTAGTAGGGTTTTATAGCTCTTGGCCGGGCACCCAAAGTACCCAGATCAAGCCTACTCACCGCGGAGGTAGTAGGGTTTTACAGCACATGGCCGGGCATCCGTAGCACCCAGACCAAACCTTCTCACCACGGAGGTAGTAGGGGTTTTACAGCTCTTAGCCAGGCACTCAGAGTACCCAGACCAAGCCTACTCACCGTGGAGGTAGTAAGATTTTACAGCTCTTGGTCGGGCATCCGTAGCACCCGGACCAAGCCTACTCACTGCGGAGGTAGTAGGGTTTTACAACTCTTAGCCAGGCACCCGGAGTACCCGGACCAAACCTACTCACCGCGGAGGTAGTAGGGTTTTACAGCTCTTGATCGGTCATCCGTAGCACTCGGACCAAGCCTACTCACCGCGGAGGTAGTAGGGTTTTACAGCACTTGGTCGGGCATGCGTAGCACCCGGACCAAGCCTACTCACCACGGAGGTAGTAGGTTTTACAGCTCTTGGCCGAGCATCCGGAGTACCCAGACCAAGCCCACTCACCGCGGAGGTAGTAGGGTATTACAACTCTTGGTCGGGCATCCGTAACACCCGGACAAAGCCTACTCACCGCGGACATAGTAGGGTTTTACAGCTCTTGATCGGGCATCCGTAGCACCAAGACCAAGCCTACTCACCACGGAGGTAGTAGGGTTTTACAACTCCTGATCGGGCATCCGTAACACCCGGACCAAGCCTACTCACCGCGGAGGTAGTAGGGTTTTACAACTCTTGGTCGGGCACACGGAGTACCCAGACCAAGCTTACTCACCGCGGAGGTAGTAGGTGTTGGATCGAGAAGAACGATAGGGGGGTGAATATCGTAAAACGTTCAGATTTGTAAAAGAGAATTAGCAGCAGAAATAAATAAAGTAAAACACACGCGAACACCACGATTTTACTTGGTTTAGAGTCACGGTCGGCTCGTACTCCAAGGCCCACGGTCGTTGACCGTTTACTGTGGGCAATTCTATATGTGCACAAAAACAGTTTACAAAATGTATTACAAGAATAGTATAGTAAACTTAAAAGCAGCTCTTCGTTACCGACGCCCGGTGTAGATTGTATTTTCGGAGCAGAGGGACGTCGTCGGCGCTTGTATCTCGAGTCGGGAGGTTTCCGGAGCAGAGCGCGGGAGTAGAAGAGCGTGAATGCGTTGGAAGAATTGTGTCTTCAAGCCTTGGGGTCGAGGGGCCTTTTTATAGCCTCTGGGGGCGCCCGGGACGTTGGGGGCGCCCCCCCACGTGTCAACCGATCTGAGCACCTCTCGGTCAGCCATTATCCCTTAAGGATCAGGCTGAGGTTTGACTGGGGGGCGCCCGGGACGCTAGGGGTGCCCGGGTTGACTCTATCCGCTGGCTTCTCGCTGGCTTGACTTTTATCCACTTCGTTGGCTTGAGCTTGGGGCGCCCGGACCATCCGGGGCGCCCGAGAGCATGGGGGCACCTGGGAGCACGGGGGTGCCCCGCCCATTTAGCTTCCGAAGCGTACATTTGCTCCACTTCTTTTGTATTCACCTTGGGGGCGCCCGGGACACTCCGGGCGCCCTACTCAGCTGCTGCCTCACTCCTTTGAGACTCTCTGAGCTGCAGACACTCGTTCCTTCGGTCCTGCATCCAAGGTTAGTCCAAAATAACACAGAGCAATAATATGTTATCTTTATACAGCCTCAGCTGACTTGGTTCTGACTTTGGGTCTCCGAAATAGAGCCCTAGGTCGAGCCGACGCCTACTATTCCCTCGGCGGGGAACGCGTCCTCACCTACTCCTCTCAGGAGAGTTTACCTTTTGCCAACCGGCTCCTCCGGTTGGACTTTTGCCCGATACACCTGACTAGGTCTTCATGCCCACCTTTCGAGCAGGTCTTCATGCCCACCTTCCGAGCAGGTCTTCGTGCCCACCTTCCGAGCAGGTCTTCGGTGTCCAGCCCCCGGCCAGGTCTTAGTGCCCAATTCCTCGAACCAGGTCTTCGGTGCCCAGCCCTCGGCCAGGTCTTAGTGCCCAATTCCTCGAACCAGGTCTTCGGTGCCCAGCCCTCGGCTAGGTCTTAGTGCCCAGTCCACGACCAGGACTTATTGCCCAACCTTATGTCAGGACTTAGTTGCTCAGCCCATGGCTAGGACTTATTGCCTAGATTACCTAGGACTTTCCTGCACAATTAAGTAACTTTATTAGATCACAAATGATACTTAACTTTGAACCCTTTGCCAATATCAAAACAAGGTTCGATATGGTACTTCCTGCACCAACAATCTCTCCCTTTTTGATTTATGGCAACACAATTCAAAGTTAAGTAAAAACTTATAACAGTTTAAGAACATAAGGTAAAATCATTGAAGTATAACAGTTATAGCAGTTATGAACAGACTAGATTTGAAAAAAAATCTTTTATTCCTCATACTCCCCCTAAAACCCTGAATACTTGTGTTATAAAATCCTTAACTTTGACCTTTCCTCCCCCTTTGACATATATCAAAAACATACATGGGCGAACAGGGTTTCTAATAGAGAGTTTTGAGTTTTACCAAAATAAATTTAAGTAAAGGAGTTCACAACTTTTTCAAAAAATAGTTTTCAAACAACACATGTTACAAAACTTTTTGAAAAAGTACTTTTGATTGGATGTTTTGAAAATTATGTTTTGAAAAACAAGAAGTTTTTATGAAGCTCCCCCTTAATATGAAACTCTTTCCCTTTGAAGTTTTAAAAAACATGCAATTTTTCAGTTTGAAAAAGGTTCTAAGCCTAGTTTAGGTCTTGAAAAAGGTTCTAGGTATGAAAACGTTCATTACTTTAAAAAGAAATAATTCTAAGTTTAGTTTTGAAAAAATATAAAAACTTCTGAGTATCACAAAGGAAATTCTTAGTTAAGAGCAACTCGAAGTTTTCAATAAAGTTTCTTTGAAGAAGGGAAGAAATTTAAGGAAAAATTTAATTTTGTTTAAGTCTACTTTCCCCCTTAAAAATACTCTGAAAAATATATTTTGACAATGGTTTAAGAAAAAAAAGATTGTGTATCAAAGCCTATTAGTTTTGCAAAATCATTAATCAATATTGAAATAGTTTTTTTTTCAAAATATCAAGTGTTACTTAAGAAAACTAAATGATAGGGAACAAGTAACACATTATTAACTTATTAAGCAAGGATTAATGCTAAAGAACAGTTTGTTAAACCAAGTTGACATTTCTATTAAATCCAAGCTTGATATGTAAAACTTAAAGCATTTAATCAATAAATCTAAGTTCATAACTATATTTGATTCTAAGCATGTTTTATGTCCAATTTCCGAACTTTTAGTCACTTATTGTTAATCCTCAAGATAAAGAGAAATAGAAATTTCTTAGGTAAAGGATAAAATTTTTGAAAAATTTTGGAAAACCAAGCCTTTGAAAAATGCAAGTACTTTTTGAGAAGTATAAGACTTTTTGAGAAGTATAAGTACTTTTAAAACATAATATGCATTTTTGAAAAGTACTTTTGAAAGATAAGATTTTAAAAAAATTTAATTTTATTTTGAAAATATAATTCTTGACTTGGTTTCTTTTCCAGTCTGACACAATCCTAGGAACTCTTGTTAACTACAAGGACATTTCCCTAAGTGTCTTGGAAAATTTTTCAAAGTCAAGTAAGTATTAATTTCAAAAAGTATTCTAAAAAGATTTTTAAAGTATTTCAAAGTAAAGTAAACTTTTGAAAGTGAGGGTTTATATATAAGCAAAATAATTTTACAGGATAGTATTTTGAAAGAAAAATTATTTAAGTTTTCAAAAGGATTTTTAAAAGTGGAGTGCATAAAAACATATAATTTTGAAAAATGTTCAATAATTCTTTTAATTTGCTCTCCCCCTAAACTTGACACAGTCCTAGGAGGCTTGTTGACCACAAGTTAATCCTCCTCTGAGTCTTAGGGTTTGATTCAAACAAAAAGAGAAGAAAACAAAGTTTTTTTTTAAATATTTTGTTTTAATGATTTGAAACATGATTTCTTTATTTTCTCCCTCCTTTTGAGAATGGTAAAGAATTGCAACAGGGAGATTCTATGTTTAAAATGATTTTGAACAATACCATAGGAGATATAAGTACGGGAGAAATTTTGAAAAATACTTAAGTAAAAAAAAAATATATAAATAACAAAAGCCTGGACTGTAGACATTTTTCTAAGTGAAAATGAAAAAGAATTTTAAGTAAACCCCAAGCTGACTTTTTGCAAGACTTATTTAAAAAAAATGATTGTCCAAAGGAATTTCTTTGTATAGAAATGTTTGCAAAAATTAAGTAATTCTTAGGTAGATGAGTAAAAGAAATCTAAGGTGAGCAATCTTAAGTACAATGATTTGAAACATTAAATCTTAGTTTTAAAATGATTTTTGAGGATTTTGAAATTAATTAGAAATTTAACGTTAAGTTGAATTTTGAGAATAATTGAGTTGAAGTTTTTAGAATAATTAAGTTGAATTTAATCTGTTTTGTAATGTTGATTGGGTTGGACCAGGCTTTTAACTAATCGGTAATTGACCCAATCAAGTCCTAGATCGTAGTATAATTCAATCAATACTTGATGAGTTAATTTTGAAATGAAATTCAGTTTTTAAGAAAATGTTGAGTGGAAAACATGTAGAGTTAATTTTGAAAAAGTATTGAACTACATTATTACGTCCTAGACATCTCACCCAGTTCTACATGACAAAACAGGTTACCTTATCTGTTTTGTGAGATGTTTTAACAAAAATGAAGGTTTTAAGTTTGAAAAACATGGTTAATTTTAAACGGTTAAATTTTGAAAATGTTTATTAAGTTTAAGTCTATTTTGCAAAATTGTGTTGAATCTAAGATTAGTTGAAATTTGTGTTAGGTTCAAATCTGACAATAGTAAAGTGAATTTGATTTTCTATAATTGACTTCCAGGTCTTGGCGAGACACTAGGCCTTCTTTGGCCATAGCCTTATTGGATCATCAACCCTTTCCTTGACAAAGCCTTTTATAGAAAATTCATCTTCAAGTTACTTCTTGAAAGATTTTGGTCTAACTAGCTTGGGTCTTGGATCGGTAGCTTCGGCTAGTTCCACCAGACTAAACAGACCAAGTAGGGTATACTTGACCTTATTAGAAAGGTTTCCCTAACGTACTATCATCTCACCTCCACCCAATACTATGTTGTTCAAATTTCAGCTAAATCACTTTGTCCTTATTCTAACCAATCCTAATTCTAAGCATAATAAAAAACAACACATACTTAAAGCAAACAATTATCTAAGTAAGGTCACAATTGGAGTAATACTCCGGATTTTCGAAATCAGCAAGATTATGTATTAAATTTTCTAGCATCTTGACCTTATGTTTCAAGGTTTCATTTTCTTGTTTCAATTTTCTAAAATTCGCCTTAACTAATTTATATGAATCAATCACATTATTCATGGTAAATATTGGATTTTCAAATAAATTAAAGTTACCCATCTTCGTTGGTTGTCCTGGATCTTTGGCTCTTCTATCTTTGCATTCATCTTTGTAATGCCCAAACTCCTGGCACTTGAAGCATTGAATACGACTCTTGTCCTTTCGTGCTCTTGGAACTGGTTCCTTTGCCGTCATTGATGGTGTCGTTCATATCTTACGAGTAGGACACCTACTTTTGTAGTGCCCTTTCTCCCTGCATGTGTAACAAATTACATGATTTTTAAAATTTGTATTTACAATTTTACCTTTTGATTCCTTATTGGGAATCTCCCCCTTGATTCTTGCCGCCTCGGATCTAGACTCATCTTCTGATTCCATGTCTGAGTCAGACTCGGATACTGGTTGAAGCTCCTTCTTTGGTGGCTCTTTTGGAGTTTTCCCTGCAATAGAATTTACACCTTCCTCGACCATTACAGTATCTGTTTGATTATTTAATTCTAATTTTGAAAAGAATTCGAAATCGGTTACCGTCTCAATCAATTCGTCGTCTGATTCTGGTTCGATTTCGGCTTTGGATTCGGGTTCAGATTCTGACTCGGCTGTCTGTGCTAGGACAGGGAGTGCGAGATAACTTAGGTGATCTTCGTCTGACTCGTCTGATGATTCAAACATCACACCTTCAAGGACCTCAATCTCGGAGCTTTCTTCATGTAGGTTGATTAGCTTCTCCCACATCTCTTTAGCACATCTGAATGAACCTACTAGTTCGAGTTGCTCCTTGGTTAGGCCACATTGTAGAATTGCAGTTGCCCTTGCATCGGTCTCGATTTGGTTGAGAGTTCGTTCATCCAATTTATCCCACTCGATTGATAACTCATCTTTTACGGGAAAAGAGAATCCCGTTTGGATGATCAACCATAAGACCATGTGGGCCTTCAGAAGGGACTCCATTTGACTTCTCCAAAAATTGAAGTTCTCGCCGGAGAATAGCGGTGGACGGGCACTGTTCCACTCTTGGTTGGCCATTTAGTTTATACCTTGCACACAAGAGAAATAACAGAAATGTACCAAGACTTGGTCTTGGATTAGTAGTGCGGGAAAAAATAACCCAAACTAAATATTGCATGACTTTTGAGGTAAAATATTAAAATAATAAAAAATTTGCCAAATTTTCGAAACTATTAGTTTTATCAATTTTGATTAATGATGAAAAGGTAAGAATTCACTGTTTGAAAAAAAAAGTTTGCTTGAATTAAGCTAGCACGAATTTCGAGGAAAATATTAAAATAATAAAAAAAATTTATGACAAATTTTCAAAAATTGATTGTTTTATCAATTCTGACTTATGGTGAAAAAAATGAGAATTCAAAATTGAAAAAGGCGTAAGAATTTTTTAAAACCACACACAAATATTATTTATTAAAAAAAAGATCGAGTGGTGTTGCACCAACCTCGATTAACGAAAAAGAAAAGAAATAAAATGAAAAATTTCGTAAATCCGAAAAACTCCCAAATTGGTGGTTGCACCAAATTTGAGCTACCCCACTCTGATACCACTTGTTGGATCGAGAAGAACGATAGAGGGGGGGGTGAATATCGTAAAACGTTCGGATTTGTAAAAGAGAATTAGCAGCGGAAATAAATAAAGTAAAACACACGCGAACACCACGATTTTACTTGGTTCGGAGTCGCGGTCGGCTCCTACTCCAAGGCCCACGGTCGTTGACCGTTTACTGCGGGCAATTCTATATGTGCGCAAAAATAGTTTACAAAATGTATTACAAGAATAGTACAGTAAACTTAAAAGCAGCTCTTCATTACCGACGTCCGGTGTAGATTGTATTTTCAGAGCAAAGGGACGTCGTCGGCGCTTGTATCTCGAGTCGGGAGGTTTCCGGAGCAGATTGCGGGAGTAGAAGAGCGTGAATGCGTTGGAAGAATTGTGTCTTCAAGCCTTGGTGTCGAGGGCCTTTTTATAGCCTCTGGGGGCGCCCGGGACGTTGGGGGCGCCCCCCACATGTCAACCGATCTGAGCACCTCTCGGTCAGCCGTTATCCCTTAAGGATCGGGCTGAGGTTTGACTGGGGGGGGCGCCCGGGACGCTAGGGGCGCCCGGGTTGACTCTATCCGCTGGCTTGACTTTTATCCACTTCGTTGGCTTGAGCTCAGGGCGCCCGGACTATCCGGAGTGCCCGGGAGCATGGGGGCGCCCGGGAGCACGGGGGCGCCCAGCCCAGTTAGCTTCCGAAGCGTACATTTGCTCCACTTCTTTTGTATTCACCTTGGGGGCGCCCGGGACACTCCGGGCGCCCTACTCAGTTGCTGCCTCACTCCTTTGAGGCTCTCTGAGCTGCAGACACTCGTTCCTTCAGTCCTGCATCCAGGGTTAGTCCAAAATAACACAGAGCAATAATATATTATCTTTATACAGCCTCAGCTATCTTGGTTCTGACTTTGGGTCTCCGAAATGGAGCCCTAGGTCGAGCCGACGCCTACTGTTCCCTCGGCGGGGAATGCGTCCTCACCTACTCCTCTCAGGAGAGTTTACCTTTTGCCAACCGGCTCCTCCGGTTGGACTTTTGCCCGATACACCTGACCAGGTCTTCGTGCCCACCTTCCGAGCAGGTCTTCGTGCCCACCTTCCGAGCAGGTCTTCGGTGCCCAACCCCCGGCCAGGTCTTAGTGCCCAATTCCTCGAACTAGGTCTTCGGTGCCCAGCTCTCGGCCAGGTCTTAGTGCCCAATTCCTCGAACCAGGTCTTCGGTGCCCAGCCCTCGGCCAGGTCTTAGTGCCCAGTCCACGACCAGGACTTATTGCCCAACCTTATGTCAGGACTTATTGCCTAGATTACCTAGGACTTTCCTGCACACTTGAGTAACTTTATTAGATCACAAATGATACTTAACTTTGAACCCTTTGCCAATATCAAAACAAGGTTCGATATGGTCCTTCCTGCACCAACAGTAGGGTTTTACAGCTCTTGACTGGGCATACGTAGTACCCGAACCAACCCTACTCACCGCGGAGGTAGTAGGGTTTTACAGCTCTTGGGCATCCATAGTACCCGGACCAAGCCTACTCACCGCGGAGGTAGTAGAGTTTTACTGCTCTTGGGCATCCGTAGTACTCGGACCAAGCCTACTCACCGTGGAGGTAGTAGGGTTATACATCTCTTGGTCGGGCATCCGTAGCACCCGGTCCAAGCCTACTCACCATGGAGGTGGTAGGGTTTTACAGCTCTTAGCTGGACACCCAGAGTACCCAGACCAATCCTACTCACCGCGGAGGTAGTAGGGTTTTACAGCTCTTGGCAGGGCCCCGGAGTACCCAAACCAGGCCTACTCACCGCGGAGGTAGTAGGGTTTTACAGCTCTTGGCCGGGCATCGGTAGCACCCGGACCAAGCTACTCACCACGGAGGTAGTAGGGTTTTACAACTCTTGGCTGGGCACCCGGAGTACCTAGACCAAGCCTACTCACCGCAGAGGTAGTAGGATTTTACAGCTCTTGGTCGGGCATCCATAGCACCCGGACCAAGCCTACTCACCGTGGAGGTAGCAGGGTTTTACAGCTCTTAGTCGGGTATCCGTAGCACCCGGACCAAGCCTACTCACCGCGGAGGTAGTAGAGTTTTACAGCTCTTGGTCGGGCATCCGTAGCACCCAAACCAAGCCTACTCACCACGGAGGTAGTAGGTTTTACAGCTCTTGGCCAGACACCCGGACCAAGCCTACTCACCACGGAGGTAGTAGGGTTTTACAGCTCTTGGTTGGCACCCGTAGCACCCGGACCAAGCCTACTCACCGCGGAGGTAGTAAGGTTTTATAGCTCTTGGTCGGGCATCCGTAGCACCTGGACCAAGCCTACTCACCGCGAAGATAGTAGAGTTT
>JAGFNQ010008167.1:18819-157065 GCA_024364735.1 Boesenbergia rotunda | reverse complement strand
ATTTATTAAAGAATGTATCAACATACATAAATAAAATCCTATTTATTTTTCAAATTGAATAACCCTTATTATCAATTCGGGAGATCGTAGGAACATCTCCAAATAGGTTGATATCCAACCATAGACAAGAATCACCATGGCTGTGGCCAGCAAGTTTTCCTTAGTTATGAAGGTAGGTAGTTATACCGATTACATATCACATATATGTAACTATCACGTTATGCTATCAACTAATTGAATGTTTGCATAAATCATTGGGTTGTTAACTCATTAACAAGTATGCATCATATACATAGCACCCAACTGCACCTCTCTTCACATCGACCTTGGCTGTGGCACAACAAATCGATGCTCCAAGCTTAAGGCTGACCCATTAATCAAGAAATAGTTTTAACATGGTTGGAGCTTATTCAACCGTTTAGTCAGGCTTGGATGTGTCCAACAACCAAAACTAAGGATTGACCTCTGACTCTAACTATATTATTCATAAACTAATCCCATGGTTTGAACATGTTAAGGTTCAAGTTGGGCATGGATGTGTCCATCAACCCAAACGAGAAACAAAACTCCGATTCTAACCATATTAATGGAAGGTGTTGGCCTTAATATTTTGTAAGGGGTTTTGGTCTCATCTTTTCCTTTTAATGCACATTCATGACATATGTCATGACTAACGATTTCCTTAATAAAGTATGTATGTGACTTAATTTATCAAGTCTCATGAATTGAATTAGGAACCGGATTTCCTTAATTCTAATTTCACACTTTATTAAAGGAATTGTTTTGGGAAACAATTTCCTAAATTGTCATAATTAATTTCGGAAATAATATGTTCAAGACTTTGATTTCTCTAAATCAAAACTTATTAAATTAAGAGACAATTCCCTTAATTCAACCACATATTATTTTCATGAAAATCTCATTTAAGAAACTCTATAGGAAACCATTTTCCTAATTAATTTTGGAGACAACAATATGTAAGAGCATCACCTCTTAAAACATATTTTATTCATGGATTTGATTAATTATAACAAATCATTTTCTAAGGGTAGCTCCCCGAGGCTCAGATATCCAAAGAAAAGTAAAGTGTTGTAAATCCAATTGGACGGCTCCCCGAGGCTCAATCCAAATCAAACATGACAATTTCAATTAAAATTGGGAAATTAAATTACAACATCTAACTTTAAATTGGACGGCTCTCCGAGGCTCAATCTAAATAAAGAATTTTGTTGTCAATTTAAAAACCAATTCAAATTTAATTGTCAATTAACTATCCATGAATTTGTCTAGACTTTCTTAAAAGAAAGTGTCCAAAATTGCGAGATTTCGAAAATAGGTTTTCAGAATAATTGTAAGTTTTTGGTACAAAGAAAACTTACATATTTCCAAAGTTGGAAAATTTCTAAAATAGAAAAATTTCCAAAATTAGAAAGCTTCCAAAGATGGGAAATTTTCACAATTATTATAAAAATTTAGAAACTAGAAAATTTCAAACGTTTGTGAAATTTCATGAGGATTTCCAAACTTTGAAATTCCTAATTCTAAAATTTATTATAATTTGAAAGTTTCCATAATTGGAAAAATTTTCCGAAATTGAGATCATGACAAAGTTTTCCACAAAACAATTATATGATTAAGTCGAACACTAACCGGCTCTGATACCACTGTTGGGACCGGGTGCATGTCGACAGGGATACGAGTTCGTAAAATTTAAAATTTTTACGTGCAGCGGAAGAGTTTGCATAAAATAATTTCCTAAATTATTTTAACTTCGTATCTAGCATGCAATCTTATGGTGTGTTGACATAATCATAAAATAAACTTTGCGGAAAAGTAAACTAATTTACTAAGTACCTCTCGTAACTCGAAGTAAGGGACGAGATCCAACCGTAGCGTCCCTTGGAAGCTCCGCCTCTATTCGCGTCCACGCCGAGTTTTCTTCGGGATGACTTCACAAAGTCACGAGTTTTGTGCCGACGAGAACTACTAGATTCTCGGAAGGCACAACTAGAAGAATAAGAGAAATAATGGAAAAACTAACCAACGAAGTAACGGAATCAAATTCCGAGAAGAGAGGAGTCGCTATCCGCTTCTTCTTCTTCGTCTTCGAGTTCTCCTCCTTCTTCAAAGCTCACGGCAAACACCCTTGTTGGTGTTGTGGTTGGGCGCCGGCCCTAGAGAGGCTAGGGTGCGCCGGCCCTAAGGGAGGAAGAAGAGGAGGAGGAGAGGAGATTAAGAGAAAGAGAGAGGGAGTAATTAATCTCTTAATTAGTTAGGAATAAGGGCTAGCCTTTGGTTCCTTTATATAGTAGCAACTCCTTTGCTAAGTCTCCCTCTAAACCGAATTAACGGAATTAGTTATAAGAAATTTATCTTATAAATTTTCTTATTAATTATTCCGTTTAAACCGAGTCTTTATTATAAACCAATTTATAATAAAACTAATTCTTTTTCTCTTTAAACTATGGAATAAATTTTTATAAGAAATTTATAAACTTTCTTATTATGGAAAAAATCAATTCATAATTGATTTTATAAAATTAAAATAAACCAATTCATGGATTATTTTAATCTTCCATAAAAGAATAAATTTCTACAAATTTTATTTATATAAATTTCTCTATACAAATTTATTTATCCATAATTTATAAAATAAATCACACTAGATTTATTTTATTAATTAAACCAATTAAATTGGTTTTTCTCCTCTTATTTGGCCGGCCACCAAAGAGGGTTTAACACCCTCTTTGGCCAGCCAAAACCAACCCAATAAACCGCGAATTAAACTCATTTAATTCGCCCAAAAAGCCTTCAAAAGACTTAGCCATTTTTGGCTTCCATTGCGCCTCTGACTAACTCAGATTTGACTTGTTTCTCTTGATCGGAAAATCTAATTTTCAACTCGTTTTAAATCCCTCGGATTACTCGTATTGCGTGTGACTAAATAGGCTTTCGATTTATGTTGGCCGCCTATAATTAACCCATTAATTATAGAACGATCATGAGTGGCACCTAGTAGTACATCATGATCCCCAATTAATCGAAAGATCAACGGTTTGACCTCAGAAGAAATTATTCTGAAACCCTTCAGCAGCTCTAATGAATCGTGCCTCATTCCCTTCACCACCTTATACCCACTTGGTTCAGGACACGGTCTATGGTGTCAGTCCCCACTAGGCTGACTACGTCACACCTAGCCCAAGTAGTGTCTTTCTCGTCCTTTGGATTTCTAATTACTCTCATGTATTTAAGAGACTCACACTCTTATCATGATATGCTCTGGCCAGAGGCTTTGAGTAACAATCCGACGATAGGCCTGGGTATACATCTCCTCGCAAGGAGTGGTGAATCCTTTGTAGGCTGTTCAAACATCTTCGGGCACTTCGGCTTATACCCGATCATCCTGGGTCCACACCTCCTTAGAGATGCTTGCTTAAGATGTCAAAGTATAAGTCTCCATGACCAAGATGACTTGAACACCGCAAGTCAAAGGAACATCGCACTTAAGCCGCAGTAAGATCTTCATTGACATATCTACATGTAGATTCCCATATGAAGTCTTACAGCTAGTCACTCCAATGAACTAGTTCCCTTAACTAGCATCCATGTTTATCTCCGGACATCCCAATGTCACCAGCTAGTGAGAATCAGCTGATTAGAGAATAACCCATGCTAGTCTCAACAGAATTGATAGTGTCCGTTTTTATCAATTCATCGACTAGGGATAATTTCAATACTTCACAATTACACATTAGAGATAATCACTAGTTGTGATCCCATCACAAATTCTCTTATGCTGTGAGTTGTATTGCGGACATTCAGTAGATGAGTTTAAGATCCCAATCAAATACACAAAACATGTATACTCAAATAGTGAATTATCATTTATTAATATAAATGTTTACATAATAAGGCGATTGCCTTAGGACACTTCTCTCATATCACTAACACGACGCTTACTGTTCCCTCTTTCGAGGAAGGCATCCTCACCTACTCCACTCAGGAGAGATAACTTGTTGACAAACCTTTAGTTGGACTTTTTCTCAGCCTCTAAATATTTTGGAACTCACGATGTCCGATCCTTAACCCGTCTCAACTTCTGTCCGTCATCCTCGCTTGGCCAAGTCTTCTTCTCAATCCTCTAGATTAGGATTTCGATGCCCAACCCTCGGTTAGATCTTCATGCCCAGTCTTCTTAACTAGGTCTTCGTGCCCCATCCTCGATCATATCTTCGTGCCTAACCCTCGGTCGGGTCTTCGTTGCCTAACCCTCGGCCAGGACTTAGTGATCATTATGCAGATCAGGACTTAGTGTCTAGGTAAACTAGGACTTTCTTGCATTCTCAAGATAACATGTTAGATCACAAATAATACTTAACTTTAAACCCTTTGTCAATATCAAAATAAGGTTCGATCTGGTACTTCCGACACCAACAATAACTTCTACACGGTATAGCAACTATCTGTAGATGCTATAACAACATTGAGCCCTCCCTCCTCATGTGCTAACCACAACATCCGGACTAGTAGCCTCCGTGATTTACTTCATATGTGTTGGCCCTAAGACAGATTGACAGGGGATGTTGGGGGCAAATGAATCACCTTTTACCACCTATAACAACATTACTGTTCTAGAAGGAGTCGACGTCGACAGTCAATCACCGAGGTTCAACCCATGTGGAGGTTGACGTTGAGGGAAGGAACTCCGCGCCTTGCGAGATCAACACGAGCGTTAGGGGAACACGCCGGAGGTTGTCCGACGGAGCCCACTCCGACGCTCAAGTCGGTGCCTCGTTGGAGAAAGGTGTAAGACAGAAAAAAGAGTATGAGCCATAGAGAATGCATAACCCCCTTACCAGAGGGGTTGGGGTACCTTTTATACTCGCCTCAGCTGCCTTGCCACGCCCCCACGATTTATGACATGTCCTCCTCTCCTTTCGGTGGTTACTGGATAGCCTTTGAAATGATCTACGCCATCATTACATTTTGACCTGTTGTGACATTTAAGGGTCGTGATGACTCAGTGTTAGCGGGGATGCATATCCATAAATCCATGAAAAAAAGGGAGGGGACCATTATTCGAAGTCGAAGGTAGCTCGGGCTTCGCTTCCCCGAGGTGGTCTCGGGGTCTTCTGGCCTGGGTGATCACGGGCGCTCTGCTTACCCGAGATGGTCTCCGGCCCCGACTTTCAAGGGTAATCTCGGGAGGGGTTTTATAATCTAATTTTCCAGGGCATGTATCCCAAGGGGGGTCCTGGATCTCTGAAAGAAGAGTCGCCCAGACTCGTCATGTAGTGCCACACAGCTGCTTCATTCCAATGTGCCCGCCACGGGCTATTCAACCCCATCACAAGTCCCTCCCTTCAAGTCTGATCGAAGAATGGTTTGCTGACTGATCGGACTAGCGTGGTGATGAAGAAGCTACGTCTCACTGGGCCCTTGCACTGGTTACGACTCCCTCGGTCTTTAGGTGAGGTCTTAGGCTGGTGGAATTGGCCCCGGGTCCCGAGGGAAGCTCCCTTTTTGATTTTGTCCCTCCAGAGAAGTGTCTCTGGTTTTCGAGGTACAACCATGATGACTGTCCTTCCTTAATAAAGGCGCATGGCCTTCCTTGACGGCGATCAGGTCTTCTCGTGAATGCCCCGCCGCCACGTGCCCCGACCATTCTCTTCGAGACTTTTTACTGACGTGCGCCGCTGTATCTGGTTCACGTCACTAGACTGTACTCTGGTGCAGTTCCTGAGTAGCGATTTCTTGCTTTCCACGTGCCTCAACTCCATTGCACCCATGCAGGCGACCTTTTCTATATAGGGATGGGGCGAGAATGTTCGGACATCACCTAATTTCATGGCTGGGTGCATCTCGTCTTCGTCTTCTTCTCTAAGGCATCTCTTCGACGTAAGTTGCTTGCCTCCTCCTCGCCTTTTCCCTTAGGAACCATGAAAGCTTATCAAGCAGAGTGGTACGAGTCTACCTCTTCGAGAGTGAGGCCGGAGGCTTTGCCGGTGGCCATTGCGGCTTACGACATCTCGACCGAGATGGCGGTGATGGCCCCTAAGGCAGACCAGACGCCGGTGGAGCCCCCTATAGGATTTTCTACCTTTTTCTAGGGGCAAGTAGAGTCAGGGCTCCGCTTTCCCATTCCTCCCTTCTTCATGAGCATAGCCTCCTATTCTGATATACCCCTCCATCAAATGGCTCCCAACGCCTTTGGTCAGATGGGGGGGGGGGCGAATATTATCTTCAAGCTCTTTGACCTCCCCCTGACTCCTCGTCTCTTTCATTCCTTTTTTGTTCCGGTCGGCTCTCGAGGGGTCTTTAGCTTTTCGACGCGTCCAGGTCATAGGTTCTTAGGAGGCCTTCCTTCTTCGCACAAAGGGTGGAAGGAGAAGTTCTTCTTCATCCAACTGCTTGTGCAGCCCTTCAACCCTCTTCGCTGGACAGAGACTTTACTGACTCCTCCCCCCTAGGGGAGTACTTACAGAGCTTCGCATACCATCGTGCCAAGAACGTGCTTTTTGGCATGGAGTTCAGTGTCCCCGGGTTGTTGGAGAGCGAACTTATGTACCGGGCAGGCCTCGATCCTAAAGTGACCCGAATTAGTCCAAGCTTAGGTACGCTCGTCCTCTTCATCAACGCCTATTAGTTCTAACTGATCTTTTCTTGTCTGGCTATCGTAGAGGAAGTTATGTTCTCCCGGGAAATGAACACACTTATTAAATGGGAGGAGGCCAATGCGGAGGCGTTGGCCACTCCTCTTGCCGCTACCGCCACGCCTTTTGTGCTCGCCAAGTCTTTCGAGAGGACCACCGAATCGTCCAGGGGGACTGCTTTGCCAAGAGGCGTAAAGGATACTACCGTAATTCCAGCAGACATTTCTTTAGAGAGTGGCGTGCCTCGGACTGTTGCCCATCTGGAGAGGATCAGCGAGGGTTCCTTGCCTCCTTCTAGCCCTTCAACGACTTGGCATGCTGATAGTTTAAAAAGGCAGGCTCTAGAATTCTCAGGCCCCAGCCGGAAAAGGCTACGCTATGGTGGCCTCAGTATCCTTCCCCCTGTCTTGGAGGAGGATGCTTCTCTCTCTTCGGGTGGGGCATCCCTTCCTCCATCATCCTCCGATCCTCCGGTCTCTGCTCTAGAGGCAGGTATCCGGGCCCCAGGCTCTCCTTCAACCAACCCCTCCAAGGCTCCGAGGGGCAAGGAAGTAGTACCCACACAATATCGAATGCAACTCGACCGCATCCAAAATAGGCTCGATGCAACATTGGAGGCTTCCATGCAATCATTCCCCCAGTACGATTAAAGGAGGTTCCTACTTTTGGGTATGGCTTGGCGGCTTTCCATAACGAATACTTGGTCATCCTTAAGAGATCTCTCCATGTCTACGGATTAAAAATTAATCCGAATGGAGACCCGTCTCCCAACGACCATCTCGTCATCGTATCGTTCAGTACAAATTACAACTTGGCCAATCACAAAGATCATGCCTTGTAATTCTCCTAACCGAACGATCGAGGAAGAGATGACGAGTGGATCGCCGATTTTCGTGTTTATGGTCGGGGTTCAATTAATTAATTATTAGCTATGATACAAAATCAAAATAATTAACTAATTCACATGAAATGATGAAGTAAAACTATAAGGTACCCAGTACCTCCTAGGCAGAGACTAGAGTATAATATCGACCTGGGTTTCCCCGTCGATTTGTGCTCCTAGTACCTCAATCTCATTAAGGTGAGCCATCATTTTTAGGACATGATCCCTAACGGGTGTCCCTTCGACCATAGTAGTCGTCATCAGATTCTTCATCGCAACCTACCTAGCGGCCTGACCCTGGTGCCCAAAGAGCTCCTTAAGGTTTAGCATCATTGCATAAGCAGTGGGCATGGCCTGATGCTGATGTTGTAATACATTCGACATAGATGCCAGAATGTAGCACCACACCATCTCATCTGCCTTGACCCACTTCTTAAAGTGCTCCCTCTGCTCTTCACTAGAGTTCTTGCTAGGCCTTTCAGGAGAGTCCTCAAAGAGCACATATTTGTACTCTTCAGCAGTAAGGGCAATGTTTAGGTTTCTTTTCCAGTCAATGTAATTGGGTCCAATAAGTTTGTTCTCCTTAAGTATGGTCGATAGTGGGTTAAAGGTCATTTTGAAAATCCTGAGAATCACAACATACACTACTTTAGAATTCGAAAATAAATTGATTCCTCAAAACAATAAATTTTCGAAATCAACCAACACCTCAAACACCGAGAATTCGTATGCCACGTTAGTGTAGACGTATACGAACTCTACATTCGATAGAGAAGGTTTTACCCATCAATCTTACTATCTTGTCAACCTGACTTTTTGAGAAGTAAGATTAATAGTTGGTTCACTTCGACCCTACAAATTATTAGCAGTGACTTCGTTGGGGAGGATACTAATATTTGTATCTAAGTGTTTACCATTACATGACACTAAGAGAATTATTTACGATTATGTGCCGGTTAGATGTGTATACTAAAAGATTTGCCCTTTTATAAATAAGATCATCTTTATTTTGAAAAGAGAATTACAACAATACTAGGTGCTTGTTTATATTAGTACATGCATAAGAGTCCTTTACTTCGCATTGTAGATAACATGGTGTATAGTGTTACACGGAAGATCATGTTATCAGTCCCTTGCTCAGTATAAGTAGAGGCTCACAACCAAGATAGAATTGGACAAACCATCGGGATGGTTGTAGTGTATTTTAATTTGTCAGTAAATTAAATTAATTGATGGGCATTCGATATCTTAAACACGGGGGGATGGACGACTTATAATATGTGGAGCCCATATGAAAATATGGGGGTTGGTGAGGAAGTTCAATTAAGATCCTTTTTTGGAATGAATCTTAATTAATAAATCGGGTTTAGATCAATTAGTGGGCCAAGATCCAACTCCTCTTCTTGGTCCCAACCTTAGCCCTATAAATACCCTATGGGATCATGAAACCAAAGCTTAATCCAGGTGTTAACATCCAAGGCCTCTCTCCTCTCTTTTCTCTCTCCTCTCCTCCCTTAGGGTTGTGGCCGACGCACAAGAGAAGGAGATTTCTCCTTCTCTTTTCTCTCTTCCTCCTTCATCATCTCTCTGCTGGGGCTGGCATAGATAAGGGAGAGTCCTTCTCTTCCTTTTGATGTGCTCGGTGGCGAGTGGGAGGTGGCCGACGGCTGTGGGAGGTGGCGCAAGGAGGCCTTGCTGCGGCGCCACAAGCATAGGGAAGAAGGAGGTCTCGGCCAGCTTTGGGTGAGAAAGGAAGCATCTCCTTCATTTCTTCTTCTTCTTCACTGCCCTCTCGAGGACTGTTGTTGGTCGGAGGACCTTTGGTGGCTGGTTTTAGCCGGTGGCGAAGGGAAGAGGGAGCAAAAGCTTGCGGCGGGTAAACCCTAGGAGTTAGGGTTTCTTGCTTGGGCTTAGGCTAGAAGAAGAGCTTGATTGAATCGTCATGGTGATCTCGGTTCCTGGTAGCTCATCGCCCACATGACGTTCGGGATGGGAGGGACATAAGGTAGAAGGTCGCGAGGTAAAGGGAAGGTATAATCTCTCCCTAAAGCTCCTTATGTTTTTATTGTGCCATGTTAATTAGTCTCGTTATTTCATGCGTGTTAATTAGTTATTTTGATTTTGTATCATAGTTAATAATTAATTAACTAGACCCCGACCGTAAACACAAGCACCGACGATCCACTCATCGCCTTTTCCAAGGTCGTTCAGTAAGGAGAATTACAAGGCTCAATCTTTGTGATTGGCCGAGTTGTAATTCGTACCGAACGATACGACGACGAGATGGTCGTTGAGAGACCTGTCTCCATTCAGATTAATTTTTTAATCCGTAGATATGGAGAGGTCTCTCAAGGATGACCAAGTCTTCGCTAGGGAAACCCGCCAAACCATACCCAATAATTAATATCAGAGCTAAGGTTTCCGATTTTGTGTGTTTAGGATTAGTTAATTTTTGCATTTTTCATACATTTTTATTTTGCTGGATGATATGTGGATGCGCGTAGGCTAACTTTGTGTTGCAGGCACAAGATTCCAACTTCTCATGGCCAAATAATTGTTGTGTGAATGGTTGTACAATATTTTTGTAAATTAATTAATCATCGGGGTTGACAAGGCTAGGTAGTATTTAATTTTTGAAATTGAATACGGCACATGTTTAGCCGAGCTTTTTGTTTACATTTGATCTAGTTTTCATGTACACTCCTTCGTGGAGTAAAGGATCGATGATGTAAATAATTAGCTAGTCATTTCGGCTCGGAGATCCCTCAAGATGGCTTGCACAAAAGGAAGGGAGGAGCGGACGAAGTGATGACACGACTGGAGGCGTATTGGAGACCATGACCATGAAAGTTGGAAAATCTAGGGTTTTCTATTTTTTTTTTCATTATGTTGGTTATGTGCTTGTTGTGTGCGTGCTAGTTAAAATTCCTTGTAATAAATTACTAAGTGGGAGAGGGACCCTAAGAGTCCCATGGCCTCCATTGCAATCCGATAAGTGATGCGAACAAGTCTGCGCGTCGGCTCTGAGTGTCTTCCTCCCCATCGGATGGACTTGTTCTGCGGATCACTGGGTTAGAAAAAGACTATAGAGAATTATTAAAGAGCATGTGTACTTCCCTATCGGAAGGCACATAATCGGAAATGATTTTCTTAGTGTCGTGTAATGGTAAACACTTGATGCGAATAATAGTATTCTCCTCATCGGAGTCACTACTATTATTTTGCAGGGCCGAAGTTAACCAACTATTAATCTTACTTGTCAAAAAGTTAGGTTGACACGATAGTAAGATTAATGGGTAAAACCTCCTCTTACAAATGTAGAAATTCGTATACGTCCACACCATCGTGGCATGCGAATTTCTCGGTGTGTACGGGTGTTGGTTGATTTCGAAAATTTATTATTTTGAGGAATTAATTTATTTTCGATTTCTAAAATAGCGTATGTTGTGATTATCAAGATTTTCAAAATGACCTTTAACCCACTAGCAACAATACTTAAGGAGAATAAACTTACTAGACCCAACTATATTGATTGGAAGAGAAACCTTGACATTGTCCTTACAGCTGAAGAGTACAAATTTGTACTCGCTGAAAAATGTCCTGATAGGCCTAGCGACAGATCTAGTGAAGAGCAGAGGGAGCATTACAAGAAATGGGTTAAGGCAGATGAGATGGCGTGGTGTTATATTCTGGCATCCATGTCGAATGTATTGCAACATCAGCATCAGGTCATGCCCACTACTTGTGACATGATTATGAACCTTCAGGAGCTCTTCGGGCACTAGATCGTGCCACTAGGCAACTGGCAATGAAGAATTTGATGACGACCACTATGGTCGAAGGTGTAGGGTTTTTCGGGCCGCGAAAACCGCTTTTTCGCGTCGCGGAAACCCCGAAAGCCCCAATAGAAAGGATCCGAGCGAAGAAAACCATTTCAAAAATTTACGAGTGCTCGTTTACATGCTTCAAAACCGATCTACAACCTAGATCTATTAGAGAAGAGAAAACTACCTTCGATGCGTGCCCCGCAATTCCCGCTCGCTCCTCGGTTGGTGTCGGATCTCAAGGATGCAAAGTAGCAACCCTCTAGAAGTATCCACACAAGCAAGAGAGTGGAGAGGAGAGCCCAAAAGTGTGCTAGCACTACTTGGGGTCTCGGCAAGATGAGAGGAGAGGGAGAGCCAAACAAAACAAAACCAAGTAAGGAGAAGAATCAATCACACACCCACAAAAAACTCCTTTTGTGTGTTTTAGTGGCCGACCATTTAATGGCCATTATTGGCCATTAAGTGGCCGGCCACCACCTTTGGTAACCCCCTATTTGAATTCAAAATTCAAATGGGGAGGTTACTTAGCCTTGATGATGATGTCAAGTCATCACTTGGTCAAGTCAAGGTGATGTGGCTTGAGTCAAGTCAAACTTGCCTCTTATGGACTTTCCATATTTAGCCAAAGTCAAACATTGACTTCATTACTCTCCCATGATTAGATTCATCCAACACTTGGATCAAACTCGAGTCTAACTCAAGTTGTCTAATTTGAGTCAAGTCAAACTTGCCTTTTATGGACTTTCCATATTTAGCCAAAGTCAAACTTTAACTTCATTACTCTCGGTCCATCATATGGACTTATTCTCCATCTATTGCTCTATGTGTGTGACCCTATATGTTCTTGTAATGTTGGCAATGCCCTTAAATTTATTTAAGGACATAAGCAATGAGAGGTATCTAGCAACACATCATTGCTCCCCAAGTTACAAGAATGTCGAGATCCAACATCACCATTGTGACTAATAATTGTGACCATCACAATATGTGACAACGTCCTTCTATCCTCGATATCTAGATTGATCTTTCATGAGGCATAGACCGTGTCATCCTCAAATCAATCTATATGTCTTGATCTCCAAGTAGACTCACTATAATCAAATAAGCTCAATATCTAATATTGCTTTATTTGGGCATGGCCATGCACTTAGTGGTCTTACTCTATCAAGAACGAAGATATCACTCCCGTCATATAGGAGGGATAGATCCCATCTACGTTACTCACATCCCTCCGCATAATTTGTTACAAACCCAGTAATCGCCTTTATAGTCCACCCAGTTACGGGTGACGTTTGACGAAGCCAAAGTACGTAACTCCTTATGTAGGGAACTATGGTAACTTCAGGTCTAGGACTATAGTCATACTAATAGTCACATGAGAAAGTATATGACACTCATATAACGATCCATAATACTTTCTCATGGCGGGCCATTCAGTATACATTCTCTAATGTATACCCATGTGTCAACTTGATATCTCATATCAATGACTTGTGAGATCAAGTCATCATGTTGACCTACATGCTAGTCTCTATGCATTAACATTGTCCTTGAATGTTAATACTCGACTAGGAATAATTAAGAGTAGTGTTCTCTATATCATCTCACTATCGATTCAACTAATCGATTGATATAGATAAGAACCTTCTACTCAAGGACGTTATTATACTAAGTTATTTGGCACCAATACACATAAGTACAATAACCATAAGAAATGCCTTTATATATAAGAAATATATATACAAGAATATGATACAATGAATCCAAAAAGTAATCATCATATGATTGGCTCTAGGGCTCTCACTAACAGAAGGGACACCCGTAAGGGTTCATGTCTTGAAAATGATGACCCACCTCAACGAGATTGAAGTTCTTGGAGGACAAATCGACAGGGGAAACCCAGGCCGATATAATACTCCAATCTCTGCCTAGGAGTTTTGAGCAGTTCCGGCTCAACTATAACATGAATAAGCATGAGTATACGTTGGGGGAATTGCTAGGAGAACTCCAAGCGGCAGAGGGCCTCTTTCATCAAAGCTCGCAGGCCTTGGTTACTCAGAGGGTTTCTACTTCTATGCCGAAAGGCAAGAAGAAGAAGAAACAAAGTGGGTTCAAGAAGGCAGCAGCTGCAGCATCGCAGGGACCTCGGACTAGCGTGAAGAAGCCGAAAGGCAAGTGCTTCACGTGTAAGCAAACTGGACACTGGAAGGCGGACTGTCCCCGTCGTCAAGACAAAGGTATTTCTTCGTGCTTAGTCGTTGAAACATGTTTAGCGGTGCTATCTACCAGTACCTAGTGTGTAGATACGGGAGCCACTGACCAAGTCTGCAATACTCTACAGGGGTTCCAGGAAACCCGACGACTAACTGAAGGGGAAATCGTGGTCTACATTGGCAATGCTACGGAGGTGGCAGCAGTTGCAGTGGGAGATTTTTATTTGTCTTTTAAGAGGAATAAAGTGTTGGTTCTGAGAGATTGCTTATATGTACCTTCATTTAGAAAGAATTTAATTTCAGTTTCTAAGTTAATAAAGGGTGGATATTCTATTGCTTTTAATAACAGAGTTGTTATAAAGAGAAATAGAGAGATTATCTATTTGGGTACTATGGTTGGCAATCTGTACACTCTAGAACCAAAGACTCCCACGATGCAAACAGAAGTCAATAGCTCATCGTCTAACCTAAATAAGAGAAAGGAACCTTCTAAGATGAATCAAACGTATCTTGGCACCTTAGGCTTGGTCATATTAACCTTAGTAGGATTCAGAGGTTGATAGCTGATGGACCCTTGGGTTCATTGGTGGTGGAAGACTTCTCGACCTGTGAGTCATGCTTGGAAGGTAAGATGACCAAGAGGCCTTTCAAGGCTAAAGGGTATAGGGCCAAAGATGTGTTAGAACTGATTCATTCTAATTTGTGTGGTCCTATGTCCATCCAGGCTAGAGGTGGCTTTGAATACTTCGTCACCTTCATGGACGAATATTCAAGGTATGGATACATTTACCTGATGCGCCGCAAGTCTGAATGCTTTGATAAGCTCAAAGAGTTCAAGGCTGATGTGGAGAAACATCGAGATAAAAGTATCAAGATACTACGATCTGATCGTGGTGGCGAGTACCTCTTTGGAGAATTTAGGACCTACCTATCAGAGGCTGGGATTCAGTCCCAGCTAACTATACCCGGTATGCCCCAACAGAACGGGGTGGCAGAAAGAAGGAATAAGACTCTTATGGAAATGGTTAGGTCAATGATGAGCTATTCTGACTTACCTGATTCGTTCTGGGGATATGCTTTGGAAACGGCAGCGTATATACTGAACTTGGTTCCATCTAAGACAGTCCCTTCTACTCCCATAAAACTGTGGACTAGGCGCAAGCCTAGTCTAGGACATGTTCGGATTTGGGGTAGTCCAGCACATGTGCTAAAGGGAGATACTGATAAGTTGGAATCTCATACGGAAGTACGTCTGTTCGTAGGCTATCCTAGAGGAACGAAAGGTGGTCTGTTCAATAGTCCTAAGGATCAGAAGGTAATCGTTAGCACGAATGCTAGATTCTTAGAAGAAGACTATGTGATGAACTACAAGCCCAAGAGTAGACTAGTGCTTGAGGAGTTAAGAGGGGACGTTCCGACCTTAGGACCAATTGTACAAGTGGATACACCACAAGTCACTGCACCGCGTGTCACAGAAGATACACAAGTAGTACCTCATCGTAGTGGGAGGGTTGTGAGATAGCCTGAGATGTTCATGTTTTTGGGAGAGTCTTCAGACTTGGTCTCTGGTAAACATGAGCCAGATCCCTGGACCTATGACGAGGCCCTCCAAGATAAGGATGCAGATTCTTGGCAAAGGGCAATAAACTCAGAGATAGAATCTATGGATTCTAATCATGTCTGGGAGTTAGTAGAACCACCTGATGGTGTAAAAGCCATTGGATGCAAGTGGATCTACAAAAGAAAGAGAGGATCAGACGGGAAGGTTAAAACCTTCAAAGCTAGGTTTGTTACGAAAGAGTATACTCAGAAAGAGGGTATCGATTATGAGGAGACATTTTCGCCAGTAGCCATGCTTAAGTCTATCCGGATTCTCTTATCTATTGCAGCTCATATGGACTATGAGGTATGGCAGATGGACGTCAAGACGGCTTTCCTTAATGGAAGTCTTGACCATCTACATGAAGTAGCCAGAAGGGTTCATTGCAAAGGGCAAAGAGCATCTAGTATGCAAGCTTAATCAATTCATTTATGGATTGAAGCAAGCTTCGCGATCTTAGAACATCCGCTTTGATGAGGTAATCCAGTCATACGGATTTATTCAAAGCCCAGATGAATCATGTGTATATAATTGGCATCAATATCAAAGTGTTATCAGACGTAAGGGTCTGGTTGTCAAAATAGTTTGATATGAAGGACTTGGGAGAAGCGGGACACATCCTTGGGATCAAGGTCATAAGGGATCGCTAGAAAAGGATGTTGTGTTTATCCCAAGCTTCATATGTTGGCACTGTTCTGACTCATTTTAGCATGGAAAACTCCAAGAAGGGTTTTCTACCCTTCAGGCATGGAGTTCCTCTATCCAAGTAGATGTGTTCGAAAACATCAAAGGAGATAGAGGAGATGAAGGCAGTTCCTTATGCCTCGGCAGTAGGAAGCCTCATGTATGCCATGTTGTGCACGAGACCAGATATCTGTTTTGCCGTGGGCATAGTTAGCAGATATTAGAGTAACCCTGGACAGGGACATTGGACTACGGTAAAGCATATATTGAAATACCTGAGACGGACTAGGGATTATATGCTGGTTTACCGAGCAGATCCATTAGTCCCTGTGGGTTATACGGACTCAGATTTCTAGTCAGACAGGGACAAGAGTAAGTCTACCTCAGGGTTTGTGTTTACTTTAGGAGGTGGAGCCATAATTTGGAGGAGTGTCAAGCAGAAATGCATGGCGGACTCCACCATTGAAGCTGAGTATGTGGCAGCCTCAGAGGCAGCCAAGGAAGCTGTATGACTAAGGAACTTCATCATGTACTTGGATGTGATTCCTGGTTTGCCCAGATCTATCACAATCTTTTATGATAATAGTGGTGCAGTTGCAAACTCGAAGGAACCACAAGCCCATAAGGCGAGTAAACATATAGAGCGCAAGTACCACCTGATACGAGAAATCGTAAAGCGAGAAGAAGTGGTTGTCACCAAGATTGCATCAGAGGGCAACCTGGCGGATCCTTTCACTTAAGCTCTTCCAGCTAGAGCTTTTGACCGACATGTGGAGGATATGAGAGTCAGATGTATGGCAGTGAGAGAACAACAAAGTCTTTGAGTATAAGTGGGAGATTGTTAGATGTGTATACTAAAGGACTTGCTCTTTTATATATAAGATCATCTTTATTTTGAAAAGAGAATCACAACAACACTAGGTGCTTGTTTATATTAGTACATGCATAAAAGTTCTTTACTTCAAATTGTAGATAACATGGTGTATGGTGTTATACGGAAGATCATGTTATCAGCCCCTTGCTTAGTATAAGTAGAGGCTCACAGCCGAGATGGAATTGGACAAACCATCGGGATGGTTGTAGTGTAATTAGGTGTGGTCGGTCTTGACCATAGAATTACACTAGTGTGCTTCGAGTACATTAAGCAGGATCAAAACCAGAGGTTATCCAATTTGTACTGGCTTGATAATTGGATAGGACCTCAGATTTTATTATGGAGTACGATCCCTAAATCCCAATATAATAACGGGCACATATTATTAGTTATTATTTCTTTGATTTACCAAAGGGCGAGATCTATTCTGTTAGATCGATAGGCCTGGTAAGTTGGGAGATAATATTAATTATATGGTGTGTCATTGATTATTGACGAAATTGGTGTCCTGGTGAGTCGGAATGATGATGCCCCCCTTGATGAGCTCAAAAGGTTTATCATGTTAAACCCTGCAGGTGGATTTGATCCAACATGATGATAAGGTTGAGTGGTACTAATCAAGGATCCAGAAGTTAATTAATTTAATTTGTTAGTAAATTAAATTAATTGATGGACATTCGATATCTTAAACACGGGGGGATAGATGACTCATAATATGTGGAGCCCATATGAAAATATGAGGGTTAGGGAGGAAGTTCAATTAAGGTTCTTTAGTGGAATGGATCTTAATTAATGGATCGGGTTTAGATTCATTACCGGGCCAAGATCCAACTCCTCCTCTTGGTCCGAAAGGAGGAATCGTACCTTATTAGATATGGTACGATCTATGATGAGTCACGCAGATCTTCCTATATCCTTTTAGGGATATGCTCTAGACACGGCAGCGTTCACACTAAACCGTGTTCCATCAAAGGCTGTCATGAAGACACCATATACGATATGGACAGGGAGGAGTCCCAAGATGTCTTTCATGAGGGTTTGGGGTTGTGAGGCTTACGTACGACGTCAAGTCTCAGACAAACTGGGACCCAAATCTGATAAGTGTTATTTCATAGGGTATCCCAAGGAAACGAAGGGATACTACTTCTACATTCCTAGTCAGCACAAAGTGTTTGTTGCTAAGACTGGAGTATTTCTAGAAAGGGACTTTGTTTCTAGAAAGACTAGTGGGAGTACGTTCAGTCTTGAAGAAGTTCAAGACATGGACAATAGCACTGAAGCCTTGATGGAAGTTGAACAGGAACCACAAAGTGTGGTGGTTGATGAGGTTGTTGCACAAAAAGCTGTAGAACAACAACCTGTTCATGTAGACCTACCTCTTCGCAGGTCTGATAGGGTACGTCGTCAGCCTGAGAGATACTCATTTCTCTTGTCTGACCATGATGACATTATGCTCGTTGAGAACGAGCCTACCTCCTATCAGGAAGCTGTGATGAGCCCAGATTCTGAGAAATGACTAGAGGCCATGAGATCCGAGATGGATTCCATGTACACCAACCAAGTATGGACTTTGGTTGATCCACCTGAAGGGGTCAAACCCATTGGGTGTAAGTGGGTCTTTAAGAGAAAGACTGACATGGATGGACTTGTACATACCTATAAGGGTAGACTAGTAGCTAAAGGATTCAAGCAAATTCATGGTATTGACTATGATGAAACTTTTTCTCCAGTCGCGATGTTCAAGTCCATTAGGATCTTGCTTGCTATTGCAGCATACCACGATTATGAGATCTGGCAGATGGACGTCAAAACTGCGTTTCTGAATGGAAACCTCCTCGAGGAAGTGTACATGACACAACCTGAGGGTTTTGTAGATCCAAAGCATACTGGTAGAGTATGCAAGCTGCATAAGTCCCTTTATGGACTAAAGCAAGCTTCTCGAAGCTGGAATCTTCGATTCGATGATGCAATCAAACAGTTTGGTTTCATCAAGAATGAAGATGAACCTTGTGTCTACAAAAGGGTTAGTGGGAGCACAGTTGTCTTCCTTGTTTTGTATGTAGATGACATACTACTCATTGGGAATGACATTCCTTCACTACAGTCTGTGAAGACTTGGTTGGGGAATTCCTTCTCAATGAAAGACTTAGGTGAAGCAGCCTATATTCTAGGCATAAAGATCTATAGAGATAGATCTAAGAGATTGCTTGGCCTAAGTCAGAGTACATACATTGATACCGTTTTGCAACGGTTTGCCATGCAGAATTCCAAGAAGGGAAATCTGCCAATGTCACATGGCGTGAGTCTTTCGAAGACTCAAGGTCCCTCTTCTAGAGAGGAGAGAGACCGCATGAGCAAGATCCCTTATGCCTCAGCCATAGGATCTATCATGTACGCCATGTTATGTACTCGTCCTGATGTCTCGTATGCTTTGAGCATGACGAGCAGATACCAGTCAGATCCAGGTGAACGTCACTAGATAGCAGTCAAGAATATTCTTAAGTACTTGAGAAGGACTAAAGAATATTTCTTGATATTTGGAGGCGAAGAGGAGCTAACTTTAAAAGGTTACAGTGATGCAAGCTTCCAAACTGACCAGGATGACTACAGATCGCAGTCAGGGTTCGTGTTTTGCTTAAATGGTGGCGCTGTCAGCTGGAAGAGTTCAAAGCAGGATACAGTTGCTGATTCTACAACAGAAGCTGAGTACATCGCTGCATCTGAGGCAGCAAAGGAGGCAGTTTGGATCCGCAAGTTCATTACTGAGCTTGGAGTGGTTCCTAGCATAGTCGACCCAGTACAGCTCTATTGTGACAACAATTGAGCTATTGCGCAGGCTAAGGAACCTCGTTCACACCAGTGGACCAAACACATACTACGGCGTTTCCATCTCATTCGAGAGATCATCGATCGAGGAGATGTGAAGATATGCAGAGTACCCACAGAGGCTAACATTGCAGATCCCTTGACCAAGGCTTTGGCACAGACCAAGCATGATGGTCACACTAGGTCATTAGGTATTAGATACTACAGTGATTGGCACTAGTTCTAGTGGGAGATTGTTAGTGAGAGCCCTAGACTCAAGATAAACCTTGCAGTTTCTTCGCCAGTGGCCCTCCTTGCTGCAGTGATGGCAAGTGCCTTTTGGTGCCTTTTCAATCTTTTTGGCCTTTTTCTTCCTTCCTTTATTTTGTTCTTTGGGCTTCCTCTTAGAACCTTTCTTTGAGGAACCAACTAACAGTATCGTCTTCTGATCCTGCTTTACAGAAGGCTCTACAGTCTTCAGCAGGTTAAATAACTCAGGAATGGTAGTCTCAGTTTGTTCATCCGATAGTTCATCACAAACTGTGAGTAACTCTTGGGCAAACAATGCAGAATTAAGTCAATACTTAGTTCGTGATCCATTGCAAATCTGAGTGTGCCGAGTCACTCAATGTACCCCAACATCTTTAACACAAACTGTGAAACAGAAGTGCCATCCTGCATCTTAGAGGTGAAGAGGAGTCTGGAGACCTCAAACCTTTCGGATCTCGCATGCTCGTCAAACAGCTCATGAAGATGGAAGACGATGGTATGAGCATCCATATGCTCATGCTGCTTTTGTAGCTCAGGTACCATAGCGGCCAGCATGATCCAACTCACAAGTTCAGAATCGACCACAAGTTTCTGATAGGCCACTAACTGGTCTGGAGTTGCGTTTTCAGGAGGACGGTTGGGAAGTTGATCTTCAAGGACATAAGCAAGCTTCTCTGCCTTGAGGACTATCCTCAGGTTTCGAAGCCAGTCCATGAAGTTTGGCCCAGTCAGCTTATTGGTGTCCAAAATGGAACACAAATTCAGAGAAGACATGATCAGGTGATTATCCTAGAAATACAAATTGAGGTTATGTGATGAGAATGATAAAGAATGCATCAATATACATTAATTAAATCCTATTTATTTTTCGAATTGAATAACCCTTTTTATCAATTCGGGAGATCGTAGGAACATCTCCAAATAGGTTGATATCCAACCATAGATAAGAACAACCATGGCTAGAGTCTATCAAGTTATTCTTAGCTATGAAGGTAGGTAATTATACCGATTACATATTATACATATGTAACTATCACATTATGCTATCAACTAATTTAATGTTTGCATAAATCATTGGGTTGTTAACTCATTAACAAGTATGCAACAATATACATAGCACCCAACTGCACCTCTCTTTACATCGACCTTGGCTGTGGCACAACAAATCGATGCTCCAAGCTTAAGGCTGACCCATTAATCAAGAAATAGTTTTAATATGGTTGGAGCTCATTCAACCGTTTAGTCAGGCTTGGATGTGTCCAACAACCAAAACTAAGGATTGACCTCTGACTCCAACTATATTAATCATAAACTAATTCCATGGTTTGAACATGTTGAGGTTCAAGCCGGGCATGGATGTGTCCATCAACCCAAACGAGAAACAAAACTCCGGTTCTAACCATAATAATGGAAGGTGTTGGCCTTAATATTTTGTAAGGGGTTTTGGGTCTCATCCTTTTCTTTTATGCACATTCATGACATATAATTATGTCATGTTCTAACGATTTCCTTAATAAAGTATGTATGTGACTTAATTTATCAAGTCTCATTAATTGAATTAGGAACCAGATTTCCTAATTCTAATTTCATACTTTATTCAAGGAATTGTTTTGGGAAACAATTTCCTGAATTATCATAATCAATTTCGGAAATAATATGTTTAAGACTTTGATTTCTCTAAATCAAATCTTAATAAATTAAGAGACAGATTCCCTTAATTAAACCACATATTATTTTCATGAAAATCTTATTTAAGGAAATATACTCTATAGGAAATAATTTTCCTAATTAATTTTGGAGACAATAATATGTAAGAGCATCACCTCATAAATCAAATAAGGAAATTATCGTTTGAGAATCACCTCAAAAATTTCCAAGATTTGATCATATATTTTATTTATGGAAAATTAATATCAACAACTTAATTTGGATGGCTCCCCGAGGCTCAAATCAAATTAAACATTTGACAGCTTAAATTCAATTTAGGAAATTTAATTATAACAACAAACTTTAAATTGAACGGCTCCCCGAGGCTCAATCCAAAATAAAGAATTTTGTAAATAATTTAATTTTCAATTATAAATTTAAATGCCAATTAATATTCCCATAATTTATCTAGACTTTCTTGAAAGAAAGTGTCCAAAATTGCGAGCTTTCCATAAATGGAAAGTTTCCAAAAATAAAAGGTTTTCAGAATAATTGTAAGTTTCTGGCATAAAGAAAACTTACGTTTTTCCAAAATTGTAAAATTTTCAAAATAGGAAATTTTTAAAATTGGAAAGTTTCCAAAAATGGAAAGTTTTCACAATTATCATAAAATTTCAGAAACAGAGATATTTCAAAAGTTTGCGAAATTTCATGAGGATTTCCAAACTTTGAAATTCCTAAATTGAAAATTTACCATAATTGGAAAGTTTCCATAATTGAAAATTTTCCAAAATTGAGATCATGATAAAACTTTCCGCAAAACAATTATATGATTATGTCGAACAAAAACCTCGGCTCTGATACCACTGTTGGAACCGGGTGCATGTTGACATGGATGCGGGTTCGTAATTTCAAAATTAATTACGTGCAGCGGAAGGTTTAGCATAAATAATTTCTCTAAATCATTTATCCACACATCTAAGCATGCAATTTTATCTTGTGTACACATGATCATATATTTGAAATTTTGCAGAAACATAAACTAATTTATGTATTACCTCGCGTAACTCGAAGGAAGGGACGAGATCCAACCGTAAGCGTCCCTTGGAAGCTCCGCCTCTATTCGCGTCCACGTCGAGTATCTTCGGGATGACTTCGCAAAGCCACGAGTTTCGTGTTCTCGAGAACGCGACGAGAAAAACCAAGAGAGAAGTCGGAAGACTAACCACAAAAGGATGGCCGGAATCAAGATTCCGGCGAAGCAAAAAAAGAGGCTTGCGGCAAAAAGATCCTTGCGGCAAACTCTAATTCCGGCAGCACCTTCTTCCGGCCAAGAGATGGCCGGAGCTTCCTTCTCCGGCAGCAGGTGGTGGTCGGCAGGGAAAGGGCAGGGGCGGCCGGCTGGTGCTCCTTCTTGGGGCTGGTTGGCGCACGACAAGAAGGGGAGAAGAGAAGGAGAGAAAGAGAGGGAGAGAGCCTATGTCTTCATCTCTTTGATTCACACCCAAGCCTTGCCTTGGGTCATTTATATAGTGGCCTCTCAACCATCAAGCCTCTCAAATATGGAATAACTTATTCCATCATGCCAAGTTTGATTTTATATCATGGTTAAAATCATATTTTAATTCATGATAAAAATCAATCAAGTCTCTTCTCTCCTATGGAATAAATTTCCTTATCATGGTAAACCAATCCATGATTGATTTTATAAAATAAACAAATCCATGGTTCATTTTAATTTCCATGAAAAATAAACTAAACCATAGTTTATTATATAAAAATTTATATCATCCATAATTTTATAAAACAAACCACACTTGGTTTATTTTATAAATTGAACCAAAACCTCGGTTCTCTCCCTTTGTTGTAGCCAGCCAAGCAAAGAGGATGGAGGCCCTCATTGGCCGGCCCATCCAAGCCAAGCCCCAATGAATTAAACTTATTTAATTCATCTATTAAGTCTTCAAAAGACTTAGTCATTTTACGCTTCCGATGCGTCTCTGAAAAATTCAGATTCGACTTATCATTTAGCTCAACCAAACCTAATCTCTCTTGATTGAAAAATCCAATTTTCAACTCATTTTAAATCCCTCGGATTACTCATAGTGCGTGTGACTAAATAGGCTTTCGATTTATGTTGGTCGTCTATAATTAATCAATTAATTTAGAACGATCATGAGTGCCACCTAGTAGTACATCATGATCCCCAATTAATCGAAAGATCAACGGATGACCTCAGAAACAATTCTGAAACACTTCAGCAGCTATAATGAATCGTGCCCCATTCCCTTCACCATCTTATACCCACTTGGTTCAGGACATGGTCTATGTGTGTCAGCCCCCACTAGGCTGACTACGTCACACCTAGCCCAAGTAACGTTTTCTCGTCCTACGGATTCTAATTACTCTCATGTATTTAAGAGATTCATACTTTGAACATGTCATGCTCTGGCCAAAGGCTTTGAGTAACAATCCGACGATAGGCCTCGGGTATACATCTCCTCGTAAGGAGTGGTGAATCCTTTGTAGGCTGTTCAAACATCTTCGGGCACTTCGGCTTATACCCAATCATCCTGGGTCCACACCTCCTTGGAGATGCTTGCTTAAGATGTCAAAGTATAAGTCTCCATGATCAAGATGACTTGAACACTGCAAGTCAAAGGAACATCGCACTTAAGCTGCAGTAAGAACTTCACTGACATATCTATATGTAGACTACCATATGAAGTCTTACAGCCAGTCACTCCAATGAACTAGTTCCCTTAACTAGCATTCATGTTTATCACCGGACATCTCAATGTCACCAGCCAGTGAGAATCAGCTGATTAGAGAATAACTCATGCTAGTCTCAACAGAATCGATAGTGTCCGTATTTATCAATTCATCGACTAGGGACAATTTCAATACTTCACAATTGCACATGTAGAGATAATCACTAGTTGTTAATTCATCATAAATTCTCTCATGCTGTGAATTGTATTGCGGACATTCAGTAAATGAGTTTAAGATCTCAATCAAATACACAAACATGTATACTCAAATAGTGAATATTCATTTATTAGAATAAATGATTATAATCATAAGGCGATTGCCTTATGACACTTCTCTCATATCACTAACACTCAAGACCTTGAGCAAGAAGGAAACTTACAGCAGACAAGGAGGAGCTCGCAGGACAACCGCACACACACAGGAGCTCACGCGCAAGAGGAACTCTCGCACAAGGATGAACACGCGCAGGGAGGAGGAAACACATGAAGAAGATCACGTGGGAAGGTGTTTCGGCGCTAGGGCTTTGGGAATAAGGGGTTTTCGCGAAGTTATTAGGTTGGTGGATCGGTCCATCAACCGAAATTTAATGTGATCGAACGGATCACCGTTCGATCTGGTAGCGCCCAGACCGATCAGGCATCGGCCTGATCAGACTGTCCTGGTCCTGAACGGTCGGGGTGACTGATCAGGCAGGCTCCTGATCGATCGGCTGATTGATCAGGAAGCGATCAGAAGGTTTGGAGGTTTTTCCCGTGAGCCCCCTGATCGGTCTGTGGACCGATCAAAACAGGATGCCAAATCGATCCGGGGACCGATTCAGGCCAACACAGATAGTTTGGTCAATTTTTGCGAAGTGTTTTGTGACCCCTCTGATCGGTCTGTGGACCGATCACCACAGTGGGCGCCAGATCAGTCTGGGGACCGATCCAGACCAGCATAGTGGGTTTTGACAGTTTTTCACACAGGAGCTGGATCGATCCGTTGGACCGGTCAGTCATACTCCTGATCGGTCCGGTGACCGATCAGGCTTCCTGAAATTCCTGATACTATCTGAAACTTTCAGTTTCAGACTTCCAAGTGATTTTTGACAAGATCTGATGAGAGTTTATCGATATTGGAAGTTGTCTCTTGACTAAAATTGATCCCTGAACAAGGATCAAAGGTCCTTATGGGTGTAACAATCACTTAGCTCCACCCAAGTGGAGTCAAACTCAATCAACAAACATTTAAGCAAATTTAGACATGTTTGTATCAATTTCAAGTTTCCAATCAAGTTTCCTTGATTGGAATGTCCAAGTATGATCATGGAGCCAAGTACACATGTGCTATGCATTGGTTTTCCCCATACTTGGTCATCGAAGTGATTTTTATCTCGTCAACCAAATTTCTCAAGGGATGTAATAACATTTCGAGAAATTTAGTTGATCCTAACTGTTAGTGAGAGCCTAGAGCCAATCATGTGATGGTTGTTGTATGGACTCATTGTATCATATTTCATATATATATAAAGGCATTTGATTATGGTTATTATACTTACTTGTATTGGTGCCAAATAACTATGTGTAATAACGTCCTTGGTAGTAGGTTCATATCTATATCAATCGATTGGTTGAATCGATAGTGAGATGATATAGAGAACACTACTCTTAATTATTCCTAGTCAAGTATTAACATTCAGGGACAATGTTAATGCATAGAGACTAGCATGTAGGTCAACACGATGACTTGATCTCACAAGTCATGGATATGAGATATCAAGTTGACACATGAGTATGCATTGGAGAATGTATACTGAATGACCCACCATGAGAAAGTATTATGGATCGTTATATGAGTGTCATATACTTTCTCATGTGACTATTAGTATGACTATTAGTCCTTAGACCTGAAGTCACCATAGTTCCCTACATAAGGAGTTATGTACTTTGGTTTCATCAAACGTCACCCGTAACTGGGTGGACTATAAAGGCGATTACTGGGTATGTAATAAATTATGCGGAGGGATGTGAGTGATGTAGATGGGATCTATCCCTCCTATATGACGGGAGAGATTTCATAGTCTTGATAGAGTGAGATCACTAAGTGCATGACCATGCCCAAATAAGGCAATATGAGATATTGAGCTTATTTGATTATAGTGAGTCTACTTGGAGTTCAAGACACATAGATTGATTGGAGGATGACACGGTCTATGCTTCATAGAAGATCAATCTAGATATCGACGATAGAAGGACATTGTCACATATTATGAAAGTCATAATTAGTAGTCACATTGGTGATGTTGGATCTCAACATTCTTGTAACTTGGGTAGCAATGATGTGTTGCTAGATACCGCTCATTGCTTATGTTTCTAAGAGGTTAGAAGCATTGCCAACGTTACAAGAACCTATAGGGTCACACACAAAGAACAAATAGATGGAGAAAAAATGAAGTCAAGTTTGACTTGGCTAAATATGGAAAGTCCATAAAAGGCAAGTTTGACTTGACCCAAATCCAAATCAAGTTTGACTTGACTTGGTTCCACTTCAAGTTAGACTTGACATGGGAGAAGAAATGGAGTCAAGTTTGACTTGACTAAATATGGAAAGTCCATAAAAGGCAAGTTTGACTTGACCCAAATCCACCTCAAGTTAGACTTGACTTAATGCCACATCATGGTGATGAATTGGCATGGAGCCAACCATTAATGATGCTCCACATCATCAAGAGCATTAAGTGTGGATGCCACCTCATCAAGGAAGATTAATGGTCAAGTTTGACTTGACCAAAAGGCCACCTCACCTTGACTTGACCAAGTGATGACTTGGCTTGGTATTTGACCAATGATGATGCTCCACATCATCTCCAAAGGTTGTAACCCCCCATTTGAATTTGAATTCAAATTGAAAGGGGGTTATGGCCGGCCACTTAATGGCCATTATGTGGCCGGCCACAATGAGAGAATAATACCAAGTTTTGGTTCCATTTTTCTTATGGTGTGTCTTCTCCTCTTCCTCCTCCAAGTGTTGGTGCTCTTCTTCTTCTTCTCCTCTTGGCCGAACCCTTGAAAGGTGCTAGCACACCTAAAGGGTTTCCTCCATCCACTTTGTTCGCGTGGATACTTCTAGAGGGACGGCACTTGACATCCTAGAGATCCGACATCCAAAAGGAGCGAGCGGGATTAAGCGGGGCACGCACCAAAGGTAAAATGGTTTATCCCTCTTTAGATCTAGGAGTAGATCGAGTTTTGAGCATGAAATGAATACGTGATTTTTGTTTCGGAATTTTTTCTTCGCACGAGATCCATGGCTTTGGGTTCTCAGGGTTTCCGCGACGCGAAAAGGCGGTTTTCGCGGCCCGAAAAACCCAACACTAACATCTCACCCCATTTCTAGCAAACAAAAATATTTTGTTGAACCTTATAGTTTGTGTGAGATGTCCCCAAGTTACCCAATTGATTTCCCCAACAATTTCGAAATGATCATCAAGGGTTTTGAATGCATTTTGATGTCTATGAAGCGCGACACATTCCCAACTCCCTTCTTAAGAAGCTAAACTCATTTTCCGGGAGTGGTTTAGTGAAGATGTCCGCTAGATTCGATTTGGACTCTACATATGAGAGTACAATATCTCCTCTTGCAACATGATCCCTAATGAAGTGGTGGCGCACTTCAATATGTTTAGTCCTAGAGTGATGGACCGGATTCTTCGTTAGGTTAATTGTGCTTATGTTGTCACACAACACTTGCACACCCTTGTAGCTTAATCCATAGTGGAGAGAGCAATACAATGTTGCTTCCGACTTGACCAACTAACTAGAGATGATCCTAAAAATTGGCAACCCCCACTGGTGCTTTTCCGATCTAACTTACATCCAGCATAGTCAGAATCGGTGTAGCCAATTAGGTCAAATGATTCGATACGGGGGTACCATAGACCAACTCCTAAAGTGCCTTTAAGATATCTCAAAATTCTCTTAACAGCAACCAAGTGAGATTCCTTGGCACAAACTTGATATCTAGCGCACATACCCACAGCGAAAAGTATATCAGGTCGACTGGCTGTGAAGTATAGCAGATTGCCTATCATGCTTCGATATTGAGTCAAATCAACAGGTTTACCACTCTCATCATTGTCTAATCTTGTGTTTGTAGCCATGGGAGTGGTTACCTCTTTTGAATCACTCATGTTGAATTTTTGAAGCATCTCTTGAGTATATTTTGATTGGTGCACATGGATCCCATCTCGGGTTTGTTTGATTTCAAGTCCAAGGAAGAAAGTCTACTCTCCCACTAGACTCATCTCAAATTCACTCTCCATGTGTCCAATGAACTCATTTAAATAGCCCTTGTTGTTTGAGCCACAAATAATGTCATCGACATATACTTGGGCTATAAATATATCGTCACCATCTCTTCGTAAAAATAGTGTAGGGTCTATTTGGCCTCTAACAAAGTCTTTTTCAATTAAAAATGTCGACAACCGCTCATACCAAGCTCGGGGTGCTTGTTTAAGGCCATAGAGTGCCTTTTTGAGCTTGAACACGTGGTTTGGGAATTCAGTACTCTCAAACCCCGGTGGTTGTTCAACATAGACCTCTTCTCTAATTAAACCATTTAGAAAGGCCAATTTGACATCCATTTGATATAGCTTGAAACCTCGATGTGCTGCAAATGCAAGCATCAATCGGATGGACTCTAATCGGGCCATGGGAGCATAGGTCTCATCATAATCAAGGCCTTCAACTTGACTATAGCCCTTGGCTACTAAACGTGCCTTGTTTCTAATGATTTCTCCCTTATGGTTTAATTTATTTTTGAAGACCCATTTGGTTCCAATAATGGTGGTCTTCTTGGGTCTAGGGACTAGGTCCCAAACTTGACTCCTTTCGAATTGACCTAGTTCATCTTGCATTGTAATGATCCAATCGAGATCATTTAATGCTTCATCAATCTTTCTAGGTTCAATTTCAGAAATTAAAGCAAATTCATTAGCCTGATTCCGGAAGAATGATCTAGTCCTAACCCCATGATGGATGTCTCCAACAATTTGGTCTTGGGGATGACTAGAGGCTAATCTAGTTTGCCTAGGTGTTGGTGGTGCTTCTTGAATGGTTTCACTAGACACAAGCTCAGCCTCAGGATCCGGCTGATCTATGTGTTGTCTAGGCTCACCGTCATCGGACTCATCACCATCAACAACAATTGGAGTTTCATTCAAACTTAGTCTCCTAAGTTCGAGTTGAACTCCTTCTACATTTTCTAATTGGTCATTTGCTTTTGGAATTTCTTCAAAAACCACATCAGAAGACTCTTCAACCAATCTAGATTTCTTATTGTAGACTCGGTAGGCTTTGCTAACTAGGGAGTACCCGACCAGTATCCCTTCATCAGCCTTAGCCGTGAACTTTCCAAGGTGGTCCTTGGTGTTTAGGATAAACACCTTACAACCAAACACCCTAAGATGTTTAACTGTAGGTGGTTTTCCAAACCAAAGTTCATGGAGAGTCTTACCTAAGAACCTATGGACGAGGACTCGATTTTGCACGTAGCAAGCTGTATTTACAGCTTCGGCCCATAAGTAACTCGGTAGTGAGTACTCATTGAGCATGCTTCGTGCAGCCTCTTGTAGAACACGGTTCTTCCTCTCTACAACACCATTTTGTTGTGGTGTTCTAGGAGTAGAGAACTCATGTCTATACCCTCTTTCTTGACAAAACTCTAAAAATCGTTAGTTTTGAAATTCACCTCCATGATCACTTCTTATTGTCTTAATTGTTGATGATTTTTCATTTTCAACCCTTCTACTAAAAGAAATAAAAACATCTAAGGTTTGGTCTTTATATTTTAGAAAACATGTCCAGGTATATCTAGTAAAATCATCAATGATAACAAAGCAATATCTACTACCATTCAATGATATAATAGTGCTACAATCAAACAAGTCCATATGAAGTAAATCTAAAGCGGTAGATGTACTTACAGCGCTTTTACTTTATGTGCAGATTTTGTTTGCTTACCCATTTGACATGCATCACAAAGTTTGTCCTTTTCATACTTGATGCTTAGTAACCCACGAACTAATCCCTTGTTGGCCAACTTTCGGATGTTCTTCATGTTAACATGTGCTAGTCTCTGGTGCCAAAGGGTGGACTCCTCTTCTTTTGACATGAGACACTTAGCAAAAGCATTAATAGCACTTTTAAAGGAAACTTGGTAAATATTATCTACTCTTGTTCCTACTAGTACCGTGTCAATGTTGTCATGTTGTCTAACTAGACATTGACTTGTTTGAAAATCAATTGTATAACCCGCATCACATAATTGACTGACACTTAGGAGATTAAATGTCATCCCCTTGACTAGAAGAACATTCCTAATTCTAAGACATTCAGATATTTGAATGTCTCCTATTCCTATGACCTTAAGACTACCATTGTTACCAAATGAAACATTACCTCTACTTTTTCTTTGAAATGTGGTAAACAATGATCTATCCCTGATCATGTGTTTGGAGTATCCACTATCAACGAACCAAGTTGATAGATGCTCCCCCTAAATCATAACCTACACAATTCGAAAAATAGAAGTTTTAGGTACCCAAACCTTGGGACCTAAAGCACCTACTAAACAAGACTTAGGCACCCATGCCTTGACAACTTTCTTTTGGACTCTAGGTGTCTTAGATTGTCTCATATCAGTCCTAGATATCAAAGACACGAATGATGGTTCTCTAGGTGTCTTAGAGCCTGTGGTATTGGATACCGTAGCGATTGGCATTAGGCCAAGTGGGAGTTTGTTAGTGATATGAGAAAAGTGTCCTAAGGCAATCGTCTTATGATTATAATCATTTATTCTAATAAATGAATATTCACTATTTGAGTATACATGTTTATGTATTTGATTGAGATCTTAAACTCATTTACTAAATGTCCGCAATACAATTCACAGATGAGAGAATTTGTGATGAATTCACAACTAGTGATTATCTCTACATGTGCAATTGTGAAGTATTGAAATTGTCCCTAGTGATGAACTGATAAAAATGGACACTATCAATTCTGTTGAGACTAGCATGGGTTATTCTCTAATCAGCTGATTCTCACTGGCTGGTGACATTGGGATGTCCGGAGATAAACATGAATGCTAGTTAAGGGAACTAGTTCATTGGAGTGACTGGCTGTAAAACTTCATATGGTAGTCTACATATAGATATGTCAGTGAAGTTCTTACTGCAGCTTAAGTGCGATGTTCCTTTGACTTGCGGTGTTCAAGTCATCCTGGTCATGGAGACTTATACTTTGACATCTTAAGCAAGCATCTCCAAGGAGGTGTGGACCCAGGATGATTGGGTATAAGCCGAAGTGCCCGAAGATGTTTAAACAGCCTACAAAGGATTCACCACTCCTTGCGAGGAGATGTATACCCAAGGCCTATCGTCGGATTGTTACTCGAAGCCTCTGGCCAGAGCATGACATGTAGGATCGATGTAGGCGTGCAGAGGGGGGGTGAATGCACTTTTTCGGATCTTTGAACTCTGCAGTCTTGTTAGCGCAGCGGAAATAATATGTAAAAGAAATATACAAACAATGCTAACACGTTCAGTTACTTGGTATCCACCCAGATGGGTGACTAGTCCAAGGATCCACACCGCGAGCCCACTTTTCACTATCGAAAAGTCTCCTTCAGGTGGAGAAACCTTTACAGCAAGAGCTTCCTCTTTACAGATGAAGAATTGAGATAGAGAAAGCTAGAATTCACTCAACAATTTGGCAGCACTTCGTTACTGTACGGAACAGTACAGACACGTGTAACGAGGCCTCCTTTTATAGGTGAACAGGACAGATTCGCAACCTGTCCAGGCGCCCACCAGTCGACTGCCCCAGGGCAGTCGACTGGCCTGGCATTAAATGCCGGCCAACGGCTAGCCAACGGCTAGCAAACAGCTAGCCAACGGCTAGCAAACAGCTAGCCAACGGCTAGCAAACAACTAGCCAACGGCTAGTTTTGGGGTTTACCAGTCGATTGCCCTTGGCCAGTCGACTGGTCCGAGGCTGCGAACTCTCTGTGGGTTTTGGCAGTCGACTGCCACGGGCTAGTCGACTGCCCTGCCTCCCAGCTTAGCTCCAGCCGCTCTGAACCTTTTCCTTCGCGTATGCCTTCAGGTCTGCTCCCTTGGCTCGCCCCTTGAAGTCCTCTTCCTCTGGCTATCGTCCCTCGAATGCGCACACAAGCCTTCCCTCGGCTTGCCTTCATGCCACCCTTCACGTGTGCCCTTTGAAGTCCACTTCCCGGCTTGCCCTTGAAGCTCTCCTCCCTCGGCTCTCGTCCCTCGGATAGGTCCACCAAGTGTGATTCTCCAAGTCCTGCAAACTCAATCACACAAATCAAATACAACATGACACTCTAACTTTAAACTTATTTGCCCACACATCAAAACCATGATCTTCCAATCATTCAAAGGGCCGATTGCCTCAACAATCTCCCCCTTTTTGATGTGTGGCAATATGTTTAAGTTAGAGATAGATAGCAGCAATAGCAATAACAAAAGATAGCAATTGAAACATTATGAGACATGATAAACCTTAAGAGGTAACCTCCCCCTTAACCTATGTCCTTTCCACAGTTTCAATTCTAATCATATTTCAAGTTAAGTTTCCACTTAACAACATCCATAAGAGTGTAAGACATATCCGAACCTAAGAGGCACCTCCCCCTTAATCAATGTCTTCTCTCCAAGTTTTATCCTTTCAAGGTCTAACTTGGATAAAATACCTAAACTCATTCATTTTAAGTCAAAGTTATAACTTAAACCGCACATTCTCCCCCTTTGACACCATCAAAATGATTGCCTCAAGCAACCAAACCTTATGGCATCAAATGTGAGATTTTCTGATTTCTGAATTTTCTCACAGCAACTGAAAATTGCTGTACCAGTCGACTGCCCATAGGGCAGTCGACTAATATGCTATCAGTCTGAATTTTCAGGTTTTCAGCCGAAATTCAGAAACTCCCAGAAAATTCCAGAAAATTCAAAAAATTGTGAAATTTTGCGTACATGTTTGAAATGTTATACTCTATCAGGGAAAAATAATAAACCATATAAAATTTCAAACATGCACGTCTTTTGATAAAAACCCAAAAGTTTTCAAAAACACTACATATTGTATCAACCTTTGAAACTAGTTTTGCAAATATGTGACTTTTAAAAACATGGCACAGTATGTAAAATATAAAATGGTTTTCAAAGGTTTAAAATGTCCAACTATTGACTTTGGCAAAATGTCCATTGATTGAACACATGCCTCCCCATAGTTGGTCTAGTTTTAATACTTTGATACTTTTAATGGTCCAACAATGTGCCACAAGCACAAGTGAGCCAAATGTATCACCCTAATGGATCAAGCACCCTTTTTCAAAGCTAATATGTTCAACTTCATTCTATATTTCCACAAAGCACATTCCAAGGCCTCTTCTTAAGGATGTAAATTCCGATTCGGGAAGAGGCTTGGTAAAGATGTCGGCTAGGTTCGACTTGAACTCAACATAGTGTAATTCTATGTCTCCCCTTGCCACATGGTCTCTTATGAAGTGATGTTTCACCTCAATGTGCTTTGTTCTAGAATGGTGAACCGGATTTTTAGTTAAGTTGATTGTGCTTACATTATCACACAAGACTTTGACCTTGGTGTAATATAGCTCATAATCCTTTAAGGTGTGCATGATCCAAAGGAGTTGGGAAACACATCCACCCATTGCCACATATTCTGCTTCCGTTGTTGATAAGACAACGCATGGTTGTTTCCGACTACTCCAACTAACTAAAGAAGACCCCAGAAATTGGCACCCTCCACTTGTACTCTTTCTATCTAACTTGCAACCCGCATAGTCCGAGTCGGTGTATCCAATTAGGTCAACACTTGGGGTTCTAGGATACCAAAGTCCGACATTTAGGGTTCCTTTCACATACCTTAGGATCCTTTTGACCACAATTAAATGGGACTCTTTTGCACAAGATTGGTACCTAGCACACATACCTACCGCAAAAAGTATGTCGGGTCTACTAGCGATTAGGTATAGGAGGCTACCAATCATACTCCTATATTGTTTAGAGTCTACCATTTTGCCTTCAAGATCACTATCCATTTTCACATTAGTTCCTATGGGTGTAGATGCTTCTTTAGCATGTTCTAAACCAAATTTCTTTAGCATCTCCTTAGCTTTGGTTTGAAATACATGTGTACCTTCATTAGTTTGCTTGACTTGAAGGCCTAAGAAAAAGGTTAACTCTCCTACAAGGCTCATCTCAAATTCATCTTCCATACACTTGATGAATTCTTGTAGGAAGTCATTACTTGTTGACCCAAAAATGATATCGTCCACATAGACTTGGGCAACAAATATGTCCTTATCCTTAGATTTTAGGAACAATGTAGGGTCTATTGTTCCTCTCCTAAACCCCTTAGACACCAAAAATGAAGAAAGCCTTTCATACCAAGCTCGGGGAGCTTGTTTCAATCCATACAAGGCTTTCCTTAATTTGAAGATGTGTCTCGGATAGTTAGGATCTTCAAATCCGGGGGGTTGTTCTACATAAACCTCTTCCTTAATGATCCCATTAAGGAATGCCGACTTCACATCCATTTGGTGGAGTGTAAAACCCATGTGAGCGGCATAGGCTAATAGAATTCTAATTGAGTCTAATCTAGCTACAGGGGCATAGGTCTCATCATAATCCAATCCCTCAACTTGGTTAAAACCCCTAGCTACTAATCTAGCATTGTTCCTAGTGATTTTACCTTGGTCATCTAATTTGTTTCTAAAAACCCATCTAGTGGTCACAATGGTACAATCAGTGGGTCTAGGAACTAGCTCCCATACTTCACTTCTCTCAAATTGGTTTAGCTCTTCTTGCATGGCCACGACCCAATCAATATCCCCCAATGCTTCATCAATGATCTTGGGTTCTAATTGAGAGATTAGAGCTATTTGACTAGTTTGATCCCTAAAGTATGACCTAGTTCTCACTCCTTGAGTGACATCACCCATAATTTGGTCAATGGGATGATCATGGTGATGTCTCAAGGGTCTAGAGGTTGTGGGTTCATTTAATCCTTCTTCCTCATCCTCTAGTATGTTTCTTACTCCCCCTTGATCATTGCCCTCCAAATGTAGGTCTTGAAGTCTTTGGGCAAGGGGTTGGACCTCTTCTGTATCCTTATCAATTGAGGCCCTTCTAGGGTAGGTACTAGTGGTTTCATCAAATTTGACATTTGAGGACTCCTCAATCACTTTTGTCCTCTTGTTGTACACTCTATAACCCCTACTAGTCAAGGAATACCCTACTAAGATTCCTTCATCGGCCTTTGACTCAAATTTTCTTAGATCGTCTTTGGTGTTTAAGATGTAAGCTTTACATCCAAAGACCCTAAAATAGTGAACTTGGGGTACCCTTCCATTCCAAAGTTCAAAATGTGTTTTTCCTAAAAACTTATGTACCAACACTCGGTTTTGAATATAACAAGCGGTGTTAACCGCTTCGGCCCAAAAGTAGCTAGGAAGAGAGTATGCATTAAGCATAGTCCTAGCGGCTTCTTGTAGGGCTCAATTCTTCCTCTCAACTACCCCATTTTGTTGAGGAGTCCTAGGGCATGAAAACTCATGCTTGTACCCATTTTCAACACAAAATTGTGTGAAGTTAGCGTTTTGGAACTCCCCACCATGGTCACTCCTAATTCGGTTTATTTTGGTATTCTTTTCGTTTTCTACCCTTTTGCTAAAAACTATAAATTATGTTTAGGGTATCATCCTTGTGTTTCATGAAGTGAACCCAAGTGAACCTAGAAAAATCATCTACTATCACTAAGCAATACTTACTCCCTACAAGTGATGGAGTACTATGACAATCAAATAAGTCTATATGTAAAAGTTCTAAGGGCAAAGAAGTGGTACTTAAAGTTTTACCTTTGTGTGATGCTTTTGATTGCTTACCCTCTTGACATGCATCACATAACTTGTTCTTTTCGTACTTGATCATTGGAAGCCCCTTCACCAATTCTTCCTTGGCCACTCTTGTAATGTTCCTCATGTTGACGTGTCCAAGTCTTCGGTGCCATAACCACCCTTCTTCTTCTTTGGACATGAGACACTTAACAACATTGTTAGTAGCATAAGATAGATCAAGATAATACAAGTTTGCCTCTCTAAACCCTTCTAATATGATAGTGTTTGATTCACATTGTTTTATTACACATTTCTTAGCATGAAATTCTACTCTAAACCCGGCATCACATAATTGACTTACACTTAATAAATTGAACTTCATATCCTTAATCAAGAGTACTTTATGAATTGAAATAGTGGGAGATACCTCAATTGTGCCCCTACCGATGATCCTTAACTTTCCACTGTTCCCAAAGGAGACCGTCCCTTCTCTTAGGTAGCTAATAGTAGTGAACTTGCTCACATCCCCGGTCATGTGTCTTGAGCATCCACTATCTACTATCCACAAGGTTGGGGCCTCCTTCACTTTTACCTAAACAACACGGAAAACATACTCTTTTGGTACCCATATCTTTGATCCATAAGCATCAGTTAAAAATTTCTTAGGTACCCATGCCTTCTTTGTAGTTCCCCTAGTCCCTAGTCTCCTAGATGCACCAATCCTACCGGTAAGTGAAACAAAAGCTACTTTCTTGGTCTTAGGTCTATAACCTAATCCTGCCTTGTTGTATACAGCCCTTTGACTGTTTATGATCATGTCAAGGTTGCTTGATCCCACTTGAAATTTTCTAAGTGCTTTTGTGAGGTCATCTACTTGTTTCCTTAATTCCTTATTTTCATTTTCAATATATGAGACATGTGAAGAAGTAGAGCTAGCATGCAAATCCTTAAGTTTAATAGCTTCTACTTTAAGCATGGAAATTTCTTCCTTAAGATCCTTAATTTTGTTTCTAGCCATAGCTAAATCCATGTTAGTGCTAGTAATGATTTTCACTAAAGTAGAAGAGGGCAAGTGGTATACCTCACTTACCGAAGCCTCTGACTCTGATGATGATGAGGTGGAGGAGCTCTCATCTTCACTACTTGAACTCCGTTCATCGTCTGAAGAATCTGAGCCATCTTGTGCCATAAGAGCGAAGTGGGAGACTTGCTCTTCTTCTTCCTCTGAGGATGAGGGATCATCCCAAGTTGCTTTGAGGTTCATTGCACTCTTCTCCTTTCCCTTCGACTTCTTCTTGTCACTCTTCTTCTTTTCTTCTTTCTTGTCCTCCCTCCTCTTCAACTGGGGACATTCGTTCTTCATATGTCCCTCTTGGTGACAGTTGTAGCATATGATCTCCTTGGCCTTACCCTTACCTTTGGCCCCTTTCCTAGCATATGATTTGTTAGAAAAACTTTTAAATGCCTTACGAAACTTCCTTACCATGAAGGCCTCTTGGTCACTGTCCATGGAGCCACTTGACTCCTCCGAGTCTGAGGATGATGAATAGATTATCTTCTTCTTCTCCTTTCTCCTCTTCTTCTCTTTCTCTGCAACAAAAGCAATACCTTTCTCTTTTGCTGAAATGTTAGTTTGCTCGTGCAGTTCAAATTCACAGAACAAATCGTCTAATTTAACTAAGGATAGATCCCTCGATACCTTGTAAGCATCAACCATGGATGCCCACAGGGTGGTTCTCGGGAAAGCTTGTAAGACATACCTGACCATGTCCTGGTTTTCGATTTTCTCTCCAATTACATGGAGCTCGTTGATCACTTCCTTTACCCTTCCATGCAGCTGACTGACTGTCTCGTTGCTCTTCATAGAGAGTGATTGCAGTTGGGCCACCAACAAGTCCTTCTTGGCTCGTCTGGACTCGTTTGACCCCTCGTTCAATTCGATCAACTTGTCCCATAGCTCTTTGGCGCTCTTGAACGGCCCCACTTTGTTCAGTTGCTCCTTCGAGAGCCCGCACTGCAGTGTAGTGGTGGCCTTGGCATTTGACTGCGCCCTTTTCATCACTTCTTTGGACCATGTTCTCATAGGAGTAGGATCTCCTCTTTCATCGACGGGCGCCTCGAAGCCATCTGCAACACTTATCCAAGTCTCTATGTCATTCATAAGATAGTATTGCATTCTACCTTTCCAGTACGCGAAGTCGTTGCCGTCGAAGAACGGTGGTTGTGCGGTGGAGTATCCCTCTTGAAACGCCATTTCAGATGTTCTGGTTGATTGTTAGATCTTCCAAAACGCACCGGCTCTGATACCAACTGTAGGATCGATGTAGGCGTGCAGAGGGGGGGTGAATGCACTTTTTCGGATCTTTGAACTCTGCAGTCTTGTTAGCGCAGCGGAAATAATATGTAAAAGAAATATACAAACAATGCTAACACGTTCAGTTACTTGGTATCCACCCAGATGGGTGACTAGTCCAAGGATCCACACCGCGAGCCCACTTTTCACTATCGAAAAGTCTCCTTCAGGTGGAGAAACCTTTACAGCAAGAGCTTCCTCTTTACAGATGAAGAATTGAGATAGAGAAAGCTAGAATTCACTCAACAATTTGGCAGCACTTCGTTACTGTACGGAACAGTACAGACACGTGTAACGAGGCCTCCTTTTATAGGTGAACAGGACAGATTCGCAACCTGTCCAGGCGCCCACCAGTCGACTGCCCCAGGGCAGTCGACTGGCCCGGCATTAAATGCCGGCCAACGGCTAGCCAACGGCTAGCAAACAGCTAGCCAACGACTAGTTTTGGGGTTTACCAGTCGACTGCCCTTGGCCAGTCGACTGGTCCGAGGCTGCGAACTCTCTGTGGGTTTTGGCAGTCGACTGCCACGGGCCAGTCGACTGCCTGCCTCCCAGCTTAGCTCCAGCCGCTCCGAACCTTCTCCTTCGCGTATGCCTTCAGGTTGCTCCCTTGGCTCGCCCCTTGAAGTCCTCTTCCTCTGGCTATCGTCCCTCGGATGCGCACACAAGCCTTCCCTCAGCTTGCCTTCATGCCACCCTTCACGTGTGCCCTTTGAAGTCCACTTCCCGGCTTGCCCTTGAAGCTCTCCTCCCTCGGCTCTCATCCCTCGGATAGGTCCACCAAGTGTGATTCTCCAAGTCCTGCAAACTCAATCACACAAATCAAATACAACATGACACTCTAACTTTAAACTTATTTGCCCACACATCAAAACCATGATCTTCCAATCATTCAAAGGGCCGATTGCCTCAACATGACATGTTCAGAGTATGAATCTCTTAGATACATGAGAGTAATTAGAATCCGTAGGACGAGAAAACGTTACTTGGGCTATGTGTGACGTAGTCAGCCTAGTGGGGACTGACACACATAGACCATGTCCTAAACCAAGTGGGTATAAGATGGTGAAGGGAATGGGGCACGATTCATTATAGCTGTTGAAGGGTTTCAGAATTGTTTCTGAGGTCAACCGTTGATCTTTCGATTAATTGGGATCATGATGTACTACTAGGTGCCACTCATGATCATTCTATAATTGGTTAATTATAGACGGCCAACATAAATCGAAAGCCTATTTAGTCACACGCACTACGAGTAATCCGAGGGATTTAAAACGAGTTGAAAATTGGATTTTCCAATCAAGAGAGATTAGGTTTGGTTGAGCCAAACGATAAGTCGAATCTGAATTTTTCAGAGACGCATCGGAAGCGTAAAATGGCTAAGTCTTTTGAAGACTTAATAGATGAATTAAATGAGTTTAATTCATTGGAGCGTGGCCTGGATAGGCCGGCCAAAGAACATCCCCACCCTCTTTGCTTGGCCGGCCACAACAAAGGGAGGGAACCAAATTGTTTGGTTCAATTTATAAAATAAATCAAGTGTGGTTTGTTTTATAAAATTATGGATGATATAAATTTTTTATATAAACCAAGGTTTGGTTTATTTTTCATGGAAATTAAAATGAACCATGGATTGGTTTATTTTATTTTATAAAATCAATCATGGATTGATTTACCATGATAAAGAAATTTATATAAAGAAATTTATATAAAATTTATTTTTCATGGAAATTAAATTGAACCATGGATTTATAAAATCAATCATGGATTGATTTACCATGATAAAGAAATTTATATAAAGAAATTTATATAAAGAAATTTATTTTTCATGGAAATTAAAATGAACTATGGATTGGTTTATTTAATTTTATAAAACCAATCATGTATTGATTTACCATGATAAAGAAATTTATATAAAGAAATTTATATAAAGAAATTTATATGATAAATTTCTTATGAAAATTTATTCCATAACAAAAAAGAGACTTGGTTGATTTTTATCATGAATTAAAATATGATTTTAACCATGATATAAAATCAAGACTTGACATGATGGAATAAGTCATAGAAAATTTATATGATAAATTTCTTATGAAAATTTATTCCATAAGAAAAAAAAGACTTGGCGGTTGAGAGACCACTATATAAAGGACCCAAGGCAAGGCTTGGAATTCATTCAAAATAATCCAAGTATTCTTGCTTGGGCTATCTCCCTCTCCTCCCTTCTTCCTCTTGGTCGGCCACAAGCCTCTCCCCCTTTCTTCTTGCCGTGAGCACAAGGAGAAGCACCGAGGCGACGAAGTTCTTCCGTTGGGACGATCTTCCTCTCCGGCCATCATCACCTTGGGATTGGGCGCAAGTCATCTTCCTCCTTCTCCCAACCTTGGTGGTGAGTTTTTTCCGATGTGATTACTTCTCTCTTGGTTTTTGTCGCGTTCTCGGAGAATCTAGTAGTTCTCGAGAACAAGAAACTTGTGGCTTTGCGAAGTCATCCCGAAGATACTCGGCGTGGACGCGAATAGAGGCGGAGCTTCCAAGGGATGCTTACGGTTGGATCTCGTCCCTTTCTTTGAGTTACGCGAGGTAACAAGTAAATTAGTTTACGTTTCTGCAAAATTTTAAATATATGATCATGTCGACACAACATAAGATTGCATGCTTAGATGTGTGGTTAAATAATTTGAGAAATTATTTATGCTAAACCTTCCGCTGCACGTAATTAATTTTAAAATTACGAACACGCATCCATGTCAACATGCACCCAGTCCCAACAGGAATGTCCAAAGCGGACATGTGGACTCTAGGTTTAGGAACCTAGAAAGGGAGAATCAAGCTTTAAGGGAAAAGCTTGATAGATTGGAGAAAACCCTAGAGAGATTCACTATTGGATCTAAGGGTTTAGATATGGTGTTGGGTGGTATAAACCGCACCAATGATATATCGGGGTTGAGATACCGGTCTAAGAACTCCCATGCCAAGGGGAAGAGATATGCTAGGATAGCATATGATTATGGCAAGAAGGGGGAGTCCAAAAATGGCAAGGGGATGTCATTTAAAGGGAAAAAGAAGGACTTAACCAAAGACGAGGTGTCTAAGGTTAAGAGTGTCAAGTTTGTAGGCCAAGAGTCACCGGTGGAACACCGATGTGACCTAGTGATGGTTGAGTCATCTAGGGAGGTGGCTAGGGCTAAGAGCTCAAGGGGGAGCTCTAGTAGCCTTTGGGATATATGGTGAATGGACCATGGGAGGGGGTGCTCCTAGAGGTCTAGATGATCCATGGAGTGTGCCAAAAGAATTGGAGACGGACTTGAGTCTCAATTCTTGGGTTTTGGCACGGTGTTTTTGAGTTTTATGCATGGAAATATGACATTGGGGTCATATTGCATGAAAATTGATTTTTGGTGTGTAATTGCCATGTAAATCAATGCTAGGGATGCATTGTGGCATGGCATGGGCAAAGACATCAAGAGGAAACCAAAACTAGGACTTTAGGTCAAGGTTTGATTGAAATTTTTGGCTAGTTTTGGGTTTTTATGTCAAACTTGGGAATGGTGATAGATACATTTTGGAATGTATTTTTCTCAAGTAGATATGGGTACCACAAACCTCTCCACAAAATTTGGAAATTTTTGAAGATTTCTGGAATTTTTGGACGCATTTCTGAATTTCGTCAAAAATGCTGAAATTTTAGACTTTCAGAGTATCAGTCGACTGCCATTTTGGCAGTCGACTGGTCAGGGCTGATTTTTGTATCAGCATCTGGGTTGGTGTCCAAATGATGTACAACTAGTGTATGGGGGGCTAGTACACATTGTTTATGGTCATTAGGGATTGAAAGAACCAATAATTGGGATATTGTTGGGTTCTTTTTGATGTTAGGCAAAGGGGGAGAAGTGTTGAGTTTAAGTTGGGAAACCAAACATACCTTTGCTAGAAACCCTAGTTTTAGGGGGAGCTGAGTTTTAGGGGGAGCATGATTGCTCCATTCTTGGTGTAAGGGGAACCTTGGAGAGGTTCTTAAAAAGCCTTTGTAAGTCCAGTGTAAGGGGGAGCTTGGGAGATCTTTAAAAAGCCCGGTTTGGTAGAAAATCCTAACTTGGAGGGTTAGGTGGGAAAAGTCCTAGCTTGGAGGGCTAGGTGTGGGAAAATCCTAACTTGGAGGGTTAGGTGGTGAAAATCCTAGCTTGGAGGGCTAGGTGTAAAATTCCTAACTTGGAGGGTTAGGTGTGGGATGCCTTGGGATAGGATCCAGTTATGCAATGCATATACATTCATTTAGCATGGTTTTTGCTATTTACTACTATCTTGCTTTCCTAACTTAAACGGATTGCCAAACATCAAAAAGGGGAGATTGTTGGAGCAATCGGCCCTAAGATGGTCCGGAGTTACCATGGGTTTTGATGTTTGGGCAAAGGGTTTAAGTTAGGTTTACCCTTGTGTACTTATATGTGTATGTTGAGTGTGCAGGTTGTACAGGTTACACATATGGACTTGACTGGACAACCTCGGTACGGTGAAGGATGGCATGGAGGCAAGCTGGAGGCTTGCGTGCGCATCCGAGGGACCTTGGAGAGCAGGGACGATGAGCTGATGGGCGCGGACTTCGAGGCATGCGTGAAGGATGGCATGGAGGTAAGCTGGAGGCTTGCGTGCATCCGAGGGACGGGAGCCAAAGATGAAGAAGGCGTGAAAGCAACAGTCGAGGCTGCGGAGGAGGAGTCAGTCGAGTCGTGAGGGTCGAGTGCAGTGTGATTGTACTCGGGAAATCCTAGGGTTTGAGTGCGGAGTGGAATGTACTCAGGAAGGGTAACCTTAGGTGGGTGAGTAGACCAGTCGACTGGCCTGGGGGCAGTCGACTGATGGAACTCACAGAAAGGTCTCAGCCTTGGGACCAGTCAACTGCCCTGAGGGCAGTCGACTGGTAGGTGGCTGGTGAGCTGGCTGAAAATTCGAACGTTGAGGTGCAACGGTCGAATTTAGCTGGCACCAGTCGACTGCCCTGGGGGCAGTCGACTGGTAGCAAGAAATCAGCCCCGAGTCCTATTTAAAGAGGACTTCATGGTGGCTGAGTTTCTTGACGAATCTTGCTTGGCTAAGGCAAGGTAGTAGTCTTGTGTGCTCAGGAAAGTGTTTGGTGATTGTGGAGAGGTTTCTCCACCCAAAGGAGCAACACGTTCTAGCCGGAGGTTATCCGGGGATTGATCCACTGACGGATTGTTGGATTAGTCACCCGACCGGGGTGGATACCAACTAAAATCGTCATGTTAGCATTGGTTAGTGATTTTATTATTGTTTTACTATTATTTCCGCTGTGCAAACTAACCGTGTAGGAACAAGAATTCGGCAAAACGCTATTCACCCCCCCTCTAGCGTACGGACAAACGGTCTAACATAGCTCACATATATGTAATGACATACAGGGGCTAAGGAATAGAAGAAGACTCGTCAAGGGAGAAGTGAATTTACGAGTTGGAAATGGAGCAAAGATTGCTGCTGTTGCCATCGGAACATATTTGCTAAAGCTCCCTACTGGACTTGTCTTAGAATTGGATAATTGTTATTTTGTTCCTTCGTTAATAAAGAACATTGTATCTATTTCATGCTTGAATGAAAAGGGTTATCATGTAACTTTTAGTAACAATTGCTATTACATAACTTTAAATGGTGTTCTTTATGGGACCGGAACTTTATGCAATGGTATCTACACGTTAGATTTATCCGGTGACGTTTTCAATATCGAAGTTAGCAACAAACGTGCTCGAATAGATAATCAAATAGACTCTATATGTGGCATTGTCGTCTTGGCCATGTAAGTAAGAAACGCATGACCAAATTACACCGATATGGAATTCTGGAATCATTTGAACCTGGTTCATTTGATACATGTGAATCATGCTTAAAAGGCAAGATGGCCAAATTACCCTTTTCCGGAAAAGGTAAACCAGTAGGAGAATTGCTTGGTCTAATACATACTGATGTATGTGGACTAATGTCAACTCTTGCACAAGGGGTTATAGCTACTTCATTACCTTTATCGATGATCACTCACGATTCGGGTATGTGTTCTTAATGAAACACAAATCTGAAGCTTTTGAGAAATTCAAAGAGTTCAGAAGTGAAGTAGAGAACAGCTTGGCATAAGTATTAAGATACTTCGATCCGATCGGGGTGGTGAATACTTAAGTCAAGAGTTTCAAGATTATCTTAGGGACAATGGGATATTGTCTCAATGGACTCCGCCATATACACCACAGCATAATGGTGTATCTGAGAGGCGTAACCGAACCTTGATGGACATGGTTAGATCTATGATGAATCATGCAACCCTTCCAAAATCCTTTTGGGGCTATGCGCTTAAGACAACTGTTTACTTACTAAACATGTGCTTCACCGCTATCATCTGATCAGAGAGATTATAAGTAGGAATGATATACAAATTGAGAAAATTCCCACTGAAAGGAATTTAGCGGATTCTTTAACTAAGGTCTTGCCTCAAAGCAAGTTTGAGGGTCATGTTAGAGCCTATGGTATTGGGTACCGTAGCGATTGGCATTAGGCCAAGTGGGAGTTTGTTAGTGATATGAGAGAAGTGTCCTAAGGCAATCTCCTTATGATTGTAATCATTTATTTTAATAAATGAATATTTACTATTTGAGTATACATGTTTGTGTATTTGATTGAGATCTTAAACTCATTTACTGAATGTCCGCAATACAATTCACAGCATGAGAGAATTTGTGATGAATTCACAACTAGTGATTATCCCTACATGTGCAATTCTGAAGTATTGAAATTGTCCCTAGTCGATGAATTGATAAATACGGACACTACCAATTCTGTTGAGACTAGCATGGGTTATTCTCTAATCAGCTGATTCTCACTGGCTGGTGACATTGAGATGTCCGGAGATAAACATGAATGCTAGTTAAGGGAACTAGTTCATTGGAGTGACTGGCTGTAAAACTTCATATGGTAGTCTACATATAGATATGTCAGTGAAGTTCTTACTGCAGCTTAAGTGTGATGTTCCTTTGACTTGCGGTGTTCAAGTCATCTTGGTCATGGAGACTTATACTTTGGCATCTTAAGCAAGCGTCTCCAAGGAGGTGTGGACCCAGGATGATTGGGTATAAGCCGAAGTGTCCGAAGATGTTTGAACAGCCTACAAAGGATTCACCACTCCTTGCGAGGAGATGTATACCCGAGGCCTATCGTCGGATTGTTACTCGAAGCCTCTGGCCAATGCATGACATGTTCAGAGTATGAATCTCTTAAATACATGAGAGTAATTAGAATCCGTAGGACGAGAAAACGTTACTTGGGCTAGGTGTGACGTAGTCAGCCTAGTGGGGACTGACACACATAGACCATGTCTTGAACCAAGTGGGTATAAGATTGTGAAGGGAATGGGGCATGATTCATTATAGCTGCTGACGGGTTTCAGAATTGTTTCTGAGGTCAACCGTTGATCTTTCGATTAATTGGGGATCATGATGTACTACTAGGTGCCACTCATGATCGCTCTATAATTAATTGATTAATTATAGATGGCCAACATAAATCGAAAGCCTATTTAGTCACACGCACTACGAGTAATCCGAGGGATTTAAAACAAGTTGAAAATTGGATTTTCCAATCAAGAGAGATTAAGTTTGGTTGAGTCAAACGATAAGTCGAATCTGAATTTTTTAGAGACGCATCGGAATCGTAAAATGGCTAAGTCTTTTGAAGACTTAATAGATGAATTAAATAAGTTTAATTCATTGGGGCGTGGCTTGGATGGGCCGGCCAAAGAGGGCCTCCATCCTCTTTGCTTGGCCGGCCACAACAAAAGGAGAGAACCAAGTTTTTTTATTCAATTTATAAAATAAACCAAGTGTGGTTTGTTTTATAAAATTATGGATGATATAAATTTTTTTATATAATAAACCAAGGTTTGGTTTATTTTTCATGGAAATTAAAATGAACCATGGATTGATTTATTTTATAAAATCAATGATGGATTGATTTACCATGATAAGGAAATTTATTCTATAGGAGAGAAGAGACTTGATTGATTTTTATCATGAATTAAAATATGATTTTAACCATGATATAAAATCAAACTTGGCATGATGGAATAAGTTATTCCATATTTGAGAGGCTTGATGGTTGAGAGGCCACTATATAAAGGACCCAAGGCAAGGCTTGGGTGATAATCATAGAGATGAAGGCATAGGCTCTCTCCCTCTCTTTCTCTCCTTCTCTTCTCCCCTTCTTGCCGTGCGCCAACCAGCCCTAAGAAGGAGCACCAGCCGGCCGCCCCTGCCCTTTCCCTGCCGACCACCATCTCTTGGCCAGAAGAAGGTGCTGCCGGAATTAGAGTTTGCCGCAAGGATCCTTTTTGCCGCAAGCCTCTTCTTTTACTTCGCCAGAATTTTGATTCCGGCCATCCTTTTGTGGTTAGTCTTCCGACTTCTCTCTTAGTTTTTCTCATCGCATTCTCGGAGAATCTAGTACTTCTCGAGAACACGAAACTCGTGGCTTTGCGAAGTCATCCCAAAGATACTCGGCGTGGACGCAAATAGAGGCGGAGCTTCCAAGGGACGCTTACGGTTGGATCTCGTCCCTTCCTTCGAGTTACGCGAGGTAATACGTAAATTAGTTTATGTTTCTGCAAAATTTTAAATATATGATCATGTCTACACAAGATAAAATTGCATGCTTAGATGTGTGGTTAAATAATTTGAGAAATTATTTATGCTAAACCTTCCGCTGCACGTAATTAATTTTAAAATTACGAACCCGCATCCATGTCAACATGCACCCGTAATTAATTATTAATGAAGATCCATTTCACTAAAGGATCCTCATTGAATTACCTCACCAACCCCATATTTACATATGGGCTCCACCTATTACGAGTCGTCCATCCCCCCGTGTTTAAGATATCGAATGTCCGTTAATTAATTTAAATTACTGACAATTCAAATTAATTAACTTTTGGATCCTTGATTAGTACCACTCAACTTTATCATCATGCCGGATCAAATCCACCTGCATGGTTTAGCATGATGAACCTTTTGAGCTTATCAAGGGGGCATCAACATCCTGACTCACCTGGACACAGATTCCATTAATAATCAACAGCATACCATATTATTAATATTATCTCCCAACTTAACGGACCTATCGATCTAACAGAATAGATCTCGTCCATTGGCAAATCAAAGAAATAATAATTAATAATATGTGTCCGTTATCATATCGGGATTTAGGGATCGTACTCCATAATAAAGTCTGAGGTTCTATCCAATTATAAAGCCAGTACAAATTGGATAACCTCTGGTTTTGGTCCTGCTCAATGTACTCAAAGCACACTAGTTTAATTCTATGGTCAAGACCAACCACACCTAATTACACTACAACCATCCCGATGGTTTGTCCAATTCCATCTCAGTTGTGAGCCTCTACTTATACTAGGCAAGGAACTGATAACATGATCTTCCGTGTGACACTACACACCATGTTATCTACAATGCAAAGTAATGAACTTTTATGCATGTACTAATATAAACAGACACCTAGTGTAGTTGTGATTCTCTTTTCAAAATGAAGATGATCATATATATAAAGAAGCAAATCTTTCAATCTGGTTCAGGGCTCCATATTTTGGACGTTTGTTTGAAGATTCGGCAGACCACATAGAATTATGTCTAGCCAACTTTCTTTTGAGTTACTAAATGTAAATTCTGATTAATCTCTTTTCTGTACTACTATATTAGAAGGTCCGGTTTGGCCCCCTTCTAATATGGTTTTTCCTATTTCTTGGAATAAAATCCTTTATTTTAACAAAAAAAAAAAAGAAGCAAATCTTTCAATATACACATCCTAACAGGAAGATGGAGAAGAAGTTGAGGAAGAAGAGCTCCTCTCCTTCACCACCGCCCAAGCCAACCTTCTCTTCTTCTTCCTATCTTGCAGCTGCAAGCTCGCAAGGAAGAAGAGCTCCTCCAACCTCTCCTTTTTCCGACGACAAGCACCAAAAGGAGAAGAAGCTTTCCGCCGGTGCACCACCCTTCTTCCTCCTCTACTTCCGCGTGCCACAAAGGAGAAGGAAGCTCCTCCTTGTCCTGTGAACCTCCGCAGCAAAGGATATGGAAGATGAGAAGACGAGAGGAAGAAAACAGAGAATTTTCTTCACCTCCACCGCCGGCGCCAACTCTCTCCTTGCGTCGGCGAGCCTTGCTTCCTTTCTCCTCGCCGCGCGCCACCAAAGGAAGAGGGCAACTCCTCTCTTGTCCTGTGATCGACGGCAACCTAGAGGATGAGCGGAAGATCAGGGAAGAAGAAGAGAAACTCTTCTTCTTCCATCGCCCGCCGGTGCCCTAGGTGAGAGAGAGGGGAGAGAGGAGAAGGGAGAGGTTTTAGGGTTTTAATTAATTGGATTAATTCTCAATTAATTAGGGATTAATTCACCTTGGTTTCATGACTCCTATAGGGTATTTATAGGGCTATAGTAGGGACCATGAGGAGGAGTTGGGTCTTGGCCCGCTAATGGATGCAAATCCGATCCATTAATGGAGATCCATTCCACTAAAGGATCTCCATTAAACTTCCTCACCAACCCCTATATTTTCATATGGTCTCCACCTATTATAAGTCATCCATCTCTCCGTGTTTAAGATGTCGAATGTCTGACAATTAATTTAAATTACTGACTATTTTAATTAATCATCCTCTTGATCCTTGACTAGTACAACTCAACCTTTTCATCATGTTGGATCATAGTCCACTTGCAAGTTTTAACATGACGATCCTTATAAGCTCATCAAGGGGGCATCATCATTCTGACTTACCAGAATACGGATTCTGTCAATAATCAACGGCACACCATGTAGATAATATTATTACCCAACTTACCGGGTCTATCGACCTAACAGAATAGATCATGCCCATTGGTAAATCAAAGTAATAATTATTAAATACATGTGTCCGTTATTATTTCGGGATTTAGAGATTGTACTTCATAATATATCCGAGGTCTAATCCAATTTATGAAGTCAGTATAAAATTGGATGACCTCTGTTTTGGTCCTACTCAATGCACACAAAGTGTACTAGTATAATTATATGGTCAAGATAAACCACACCTAATTACACTACAACCATTCCGATGGTTTATCCAACTCCATCTCGGTTGTGAGCATCTTTCTTATACTTCTGTAAGGAACTGATAACATGATCTTCTGTGCGTCACCACACACCATGATATCTACAATACAAAGTATCAGACATTTTGTGCATATACTAATATAAATATGCAACGTGTGATTTTGCGATTCTCTTTTAAAATGTAGATGTTCTTAGCCAAAAACAAGACTTTTAGTATACATCCTAACACAGTGTCCACCGTCTCAACTATCCTGTGCCTGCCGGCCCACTGATCCTTCCCGAGGTGAAGGTCCTTTCCTCGGGCTGGAGCTGGGGGCTCTCTCCTTTCAGACCGAGGAGCGGCCGGAGGGTGGACCCCGGCTGGCTCCTTACGTCGGGCGTACTGCACCTCCTCCACGTTAACGTGTTTGACAGAACCCCCCTAGCAAATCGTCGAAGCTGATGGGTGGCTTCTTTACCAAGGATCAGAAAAAGTCCCCTTCCACAAGCCCTTGGGTGCAGGCGTTGACAAGGATTTCAGACATGGCACTGGGAACGTCTTGGGCTACCCAGTTGAAACACTGGATGTACTCCTTGATCGGCTCCTTCAGCTTCTACTTGAGGGTGAACAGATTGTTGGGACTGGGTGCATGTTGACAAGGATACGGGTTCGTAAAATTTTAAATTTTTACGTGCAGCGGAAGAATTAGCATAAAATAATTTCTCAAATTACTTTAACCACGTATCTAGCATGCAACCTTATGATGTGTGGACATGATCATAAATTAAAACTTTGCAGAAAAGTAAACTAATTTACTTAGTACCTCGCGTAACTCGAAGTAAGGGACGAGATCCAACCGTAGCGTCCCTTGGAAGCTTCGCCTCTATTCGCGTCCACGCCGAGTTCTCTTCGGGATGACTTCGCAAAGTCACGAGTTTTGTGCCGACGAGAACTACTAGATTCTCTAAAGGCACAACTAGAAGATCAAGAGAGAAGAAAGGAAACTAACCACCAAGAAACGGAATCTAAATTCCGGGAAGGAAGGAGTTGCGTTCCGCTTCTTCTTCTTCTTCCTTGGCTCCTTCTTGATGGAGGTTGCTCACGCCAACTCTTGGAGAAGAAGGTGCGCCGGCCCTAGGAGGAGGAGGCGCCGGCCCTAGGGTAAACTAAGGGGCGCCGGCCCTAGGTGGGAAGGAGAAGGGGAGGAAGAGAATAAGAGAGAGAGAGGGAGAGAATTAATCTCTTGATTACTCTATTAGGAATTCAAGGCTTGCCTTTGGTTCCTTTATATGGTAGCATCTCCCTTGCTAAGTCTCCCCTTTAACGGAATTAACGGAATAATTTTTCATAAGAAATTTATCTTATAAATTTACTTATGAATTATTCCGTTATGCCTAGTTTTATTATAACTAACTTTATAATAAAACAAATACATCTCTCCTTTAATTATGGAATAAATTTTACAAGAAATTTATAAACTTTCTTATTATGAAAAAATCAATTCATAATTGATTAAAATAAACCATTCCATGGATCATTTTAATTTCCATAAAAAGAATAAATTTCTATAAATTTCTTTATATAAATTTCTTTATACAAATTTATTTATCCATAATTTATAAAACAAATCGCGCTAGATTTATTTTATTAATTAAACCAAATAAATTGGTTTCTCCCCATTATTGTGGCCGGCCAAACCAAAGAGGGTTGGCACCCTCTTTGGTTGGCCAAACCGAGCCGAACCCATCGCGAATTAAACTCATTTAATTCGCCCAATAAGCCTTCAAAAGACTTAGCCATTTTTAGCTTCCGTTGCGCCTCTGATTAACTCAGATTCGACTTATTTCTCTTGATCGGAAAATCTAATTTTCAACTCGTTTTAAATCCCTTGGATTACTCGTAGTGCGTGTGACTAAATAGGCTTTCAATTTATGTTGGCCGTCTATAATCAACCAATTATAGAACGATCATGAGTGGCACCTAGTAGTACATCATGATCCCCAATTAATCGAAAGATCAACGGTTGACCTCAGAAGTAATTCTGAAACCCTTCAGCAGCTCTAATGAATCGTGCCCCATTCCCTTCACCATCTTATACCCACTTGGTTCAGGACATGGTCTGTGTGTATCAGTCCCCACTAGGCTGACTACGTCACACCTAGCCCAATTAGTGTCTTTCTCGTCCTTTGGATTTCTAATTACTCTCATGTATTTAAGAGACTCATACTCTAAACATGACATGCTCTGGCCAGAGGCTTTGAGTAACAATCCGACGATAGGCCTGGGTATACATCTCCTCGCAAGGAGTGGTGAATCCTTTGTAGGCTGTTCAAACATCTTCGGGCACTTCGGCTTATACCCAATCATCCTGGGTCCACACCTCCTTGGAGATGCTTGCTTAAGATGTTAAAGTATAAGTCTCCATGACCAAGATGACTTGAACACCGCAAGTCAAAGGAACATCGCACTTAAGCTGCAGTAAGAACTTCACTGACATATCTATATAGATTACCATATGAAGTTTTACAGCTAGTCACTCCAATGAACTAGTTCCCTTAACTAGCATCCATGTTTATCTCCGGACATCCCAATGTCACCAGCCAGTGAGAATCAGCTGATTAGAGAATAACCCATGCTAGTCTCAACAGAATTGATAATGTTCGTTTTTTATCAATTCATCGACTAGGGATATTTTCAATACTTCACAATTGCACATTTAGAGATAATCACTAGTTGTGATCCCATCACAAATTCTCTTATGTTGATGAAGTAGCTATAGCCTCCTTGTGCAAGAGTTGACATTGGTCCACATACATCAGTATGTATTAGACCAAGCAATTCTCCCACTGGATTACCTTTTCCAGAAAAGGGTAATTTGGTCATCTTGCCTTTTAAGCATGATTCGCATGTATCAAATGAACCGGGTTCAAATGATTCAAAAATTCCACATCGGTGTAATTTGGTCATGCGTTTCTTACTTACATGGCCAAGACGACAATGCCACGTGTAGGAGTCTATTCGATTATCTATTCGAGCACGTTTGTTGCTAACTTCGATATTAAAAACGTCACCGGATAAATCTAACGTGTAGATACCATTGCACAAAGTTCCATTCCCATAAAGAACGTCATTTAAAGTTATGTAACAACAATTGTTACTAAAAGTTAAATGATAACCCTTTTCATTTAAACATGAAATAGATACAATGTTCTTTATTAACGAAGGAACAAAATAACAATTATCCAATTCTAAGACACGTCCAGTGGGGAGCTTTAGCAAATATGTTCCGATGGCAACAGCAGCAATCTTTGCTCCATTTCCAACTCGCAAATTCGCTTCTCCCTTGACGAGTCTTCTTCTATTCCTTAGCCCATGTATGTCATTACATATATGTGAGCTACACCCAGTATCAAGTACCCAGGTGTTTGAGGAAATAGAGTGACATTCAATAACGAAGATTCCTGAAGAGTATGGGGCATCGGATGCCTTCTTCTTCAAGGACTCAAGATAAACCTTGCAGTTTCTTCGCCAGTGACCCTCCTTGCCACAATGATGGCAAGTGCCTTTTGGTGTCTTTTCAGTCTTTTTGGCCTTTTTCTTCTTTCCTTTATTCTGTTCTTTGGCTTTCCTTTTAGAACCTTTCTTCGAGGAACCAACTAACAGTACCGTCTTCTGATCCTGCTTCACAAAAGGCTCTACAGTCTTCAGCAGGTTGAGCAACTCAGGAAACTGGTCTGGAGTTGCGTTTTCAGGAGGACGGTTGGGAAGTTGATCTTCAAGGACATAAGCAAGCTTCTCTGCCTTGAGGACTATCCTCAGGTTTCGAAGCCAGTCCATGAAGTTTGGCCCAGTCAGTTTATTGGTGTCCAAAATGGAACGCAAGTTTAGAGAAGACATGATCGAGTGATTAACCTAGAAATACAAATTGAGCTTATGTGAGAAAAATGATAAAGAATGTATCAATATACATTAATTAAAAATCCTATTTATTTTTCAAATTGAATAACCCTTTTAATCAATTTGGGAGATTGTAGGAACATCTCCAAATAGGTTGATATCCAACCATAGATAAGAACAACCATGGCTGTGGCCATCAAGTTATTCTTAGCTATGAAGGTAGGTAATTATACCGATTACATATCACATATATGTAACTATCACTTTATGCTATCAACTAATTGAATGTTTGCATAAATCATTAGGTTGTTAACTCATTAACAAGTATGCGACATTATACATAGCACCCAACTGCACCTCTCTTTGCATCGACCTTGGCTGTGGCACAACAAATCGATGCTCCAAGCTTAAGGCTGACCCATTAATCAAGAAATAGTTTTAATGTGGTTGGAGCTCATTCAATCGTTTAGTCAGGCTTGGATGTATCCAACAACCAAAACTAAGGATTGACCTCTGACTCCAACTATATTAATCATAAATTAATTCCATGGTTTGAACATGTTGAGGTTCAAGCCGGGCATGGATGTGTCCATCAACCCAAACGAGAAACAAAACTCCGATTCTAACCATATTAATGGAAGGTGTTGGCCTTAATATTTTGTAAGGGGTTTTGGGTCTCATCCTTTCTTTTCTAAGCACATTCATGACATATAATTATGTCATGACTAACGATTTCCTTAATAAAGTATGTATGTGACTTAATTTATCAAGTCCCATGAATTGAATTAGGAATCGGATTTCCTAATTCTAATTTCATACTTTATTAAAGGAATTGTTTTGGGAAACAATTTCCTAAATTGTCATAATCAATTTCGAAAATAATATGTTTAAAACTTTGATTTCTCTAAATCAAATCTTATTAAATTAAGAGACAATTCTCTTAATTCAACCACATATTATTTTCATGAAAATCTCATTTAAGAAACTTTATAAGAAACCATTTTCCTAATTAATTTTGGAGACAACAATATGTAAGAGCATCACCTCTTAAATCATATTTTATTCATGGGTTTAATTAATTACAACAAATTATTTTCTAAGGGTGGCTCCCCGAGGCTCAGATACCCACAGAAAAGTAATTTGTCGTAAATCCAATTTGGTCCGCTTCGGAAGCGTAACCAAATTAAACATGACAATTTCATTTAAAATTGGAAAATTAAATTACAACAACTAACTTTAAATTGGACGGCTCCCCGAGGCTCAATCCAAAATAAAGAATTTTGTTGTCAATTTAAAAACCAACTCAAATTTAATTGTCAATTAATTGTCCATAAATTTGTTTAGACTTTCTTGAAAGAAAGTGCCCAAAATTGCGAGATTTCATAATAGGTTTTCAGAATAATTGTAAGTTTCTGGTACAAAGAAAACTTACATATTTCCAAAATTGAAAAATTTCTAAAATAGAAAATTTCCAAAATTGGAAAGTTTCCAAAGATGAGAAGTTTTCACAATTATCATAAAATTTCAGAAACTAGGATATTTCAAACGTTTGCGAAATTTCATGAGGATTTCCAAACTTTGAAATTCCTAAATCTAAAATTTATAATAATTGGAAAATTTCCATAATTGAAAATTTTTCCAAAATTGAGATTATGACAAAGTTTTCCGCAAAACAATTATATGATTATGTCGAACACTAACCGGCTCTGATACCACTGTTGGGACCGGGTGCATGTTGACAAGGATACGGGTTCGTAAAATTTTAAATTTTTACGTGCAGCGGAAGAATTAGCATAAAATAATTTCTCAAATTACTTTAACCACGTATCTAGCATGCAACCTTATGATGTGTGGACATGATCATAAATTAAAACTTTGCGGAAAAGTAAACTAATTTACTTAGTACCTCGCGTAACTCGAAGTAAGGGACGAGATCCAACCGTAGCGTCCCTTGGAAGCTCCGCCTCTATTCGCGTCCACGCCGAGTTCTCTTCGGGATGACTTCGCAAAGTCACGAGTTTTGTGCCGACGAGAACTACTAGATTCTCTAAAGGCACAACTAGAAGATCAAGAGAGAAGAAAGGAAACTAACCACGAAGAAACGAAATCTAAATTCCGGGAAGGAAGGAGTTGCGTTCTGCTTCTTCTTCTTCTTCCTTGGCTCCTTCTTGATGGAGGTTGCTCACGCCAACTCTTGGAGAAGAAGGTGCGCCGGCCCTAGGAGGAGGAGGCGCCGGCCCTAGGGTAAACTAAGGGGCGCCGGCCCTAGGTGGGAAGGAGAAGGGGAGGAAGAGAATAAGAGAGAGAGAGGGAGAGAATTAATCTCTTGATTACTCTATTAGGAATTCAAGGCTTGCCTTTGGTTCCTTTATATGGTAGCATCTCCCTTGCTAAATCTCCCCTTTAACGGAATTAACGGAATAATTTTTCATAAGAAATTTATCTTATAAATTTACTTATGAATTATTCTGTTATGCCTAGTTTTATTATAACTAACTTTATAATAAAACAAATACATCTCTCCTTTAATTATGGAATAAATTTTACAAAAAATTTATAAACTTTTTTATTATGAAAAAATCAATTCATAATTGATTAAAATAAACCATTCCATGGATCATTTTAATTTCCATAAAAAGAATAAATTTCTATAAATTTCTTTATATAAATTTCTTTATACAAATTTATTTATCCATAATTTATAAAACAAATCGCGCTAGATTTATTTTATTAATTAAACCAAATAAATTGGTTTCTCCCCATTATTGTGGCCGGCCAAACCAAAGAGGGTTGGCACCCTCTTTGGCCGGCCAAACCGAGTCGAACCCATCGCGAATTAAACTCATTTAATTCGCCCAATAAGCCTTCAAAAGACTTAGCCATTTTTAGCTTCCATTGCGCCTCTGATTAACTCAGATTCGACTTATTTCTCTTGATCGGAAAATCTAATTTTCAACTCGTTTTAAATCCCTTGGATTACTCGTAGTGCGTGTGACTAAATAGGCTTTCGATTTATGTTGGCCGTCTATAATCAACCAATTATAGAACGATCATGAGTGGCACCTAGTAGTACATCATGATCCCCAATTAATCGAAAGATCAACGGTTGACCTCAGAAGTAATTCTGAAACCCTTCAGCAGCTCTAATGAATCGTGCCCCATTCCCTTCACCATCTTATACCCACTTGGTTCAGGACATGGTCTGTGTGTGTCAGTCCCCACTAGGCTGACTACGTCACACCTAGCCCAATTAGTGTCTTTCTCGTCCTTTGGATTTCTAATTACTCTCATGTATTTAAGAGACTCATACTCTAAACATGACATGCTCTGGCCAGAGGCTTTGAGTAACAATCCGACGATAGGCCTGGGTATACATCTCCTCGCAAGGAGTGGTGAATCCTTTGTAGGTTGTTCAAACATCTTCGGGCACTTCGGCTTATACCCAATCATCCTGGGTCCACACCTCCTTGGAGATGCTTGCTTAAGATGTTAAAGTATAAGTCTCCATAACCAAGATGACTTGAATACCGCAAGTCAAAGGAACATCGCACTTAAGCTGCAGTAAGAACTTCACTGACATATCTATATAGATTACCATATGAAGTTTTACAGCTAGTCACTCCAATGAACTAGTTCCCTTAACTAGCATCCATGTTTATCTCCGGACATCCCAATGTCACCAGCCAGTGAGAATCAGCTGATTAGAGAATAACTCATGTTAGTCTCAACAGAATTGATAATGTCCGTTTTTTATCAATTCATCGACTAGGGATATTTTCAATACTTCACAATTGCACATTTAGAGATAATCACTAGTTGTGATCCCATCACAAATTCTCTTATGCTGTGAATTGTATTGCGGACATTCAGTAGATGAGTTTAAGATCCCAATCAAATACACAAACATGTATACTCAAATAGTGAATTATCATTTATTAAAATGAATGTTTACAATCATAAGGCGATTGCCTTAAGACACTTCTCTCATATCACTAACACAGATTGAATGTCGTCTTCTGATACTGACGGCTACTGGCGAAGTGGTGGAGGATGGCGATTCTAAACTCTGCGAAGGAGTTGATAGAACTTTGCGACAGTCTCTGGAACCATCATTGGGCTGCTCCAGACAGGGTGTTGAGGAACACCCGGCACTTTACACCGTTAGTGTATTGGTGCAAGAGTGCTCCCGATCCATCTTTCCGTCATAATCGGGGATCCCAGGGCCACGGAACTGCTTCGGCAAGGGGTCTTCAACAATCTCCGATGAGAAGGGAGTAGAGGGGACTTTATGGGAGGCCTTAGGCTCCTACCTTTTCCCCTGTCCTTCCTCGTGCCTCTTCTTGCTGGAGGCTACCGAGTGGGCCTTCTCGATATACCCAGGAGAGTCTCTCCAGGGACCCAGGGCTGCGCCGTCTCATCGTTCCACTGGTGTGACGGATCTCCGTGAGTGCGATATGGAGACTCTAGGGATCTCCTCTCTCACAGGAGCCCCTTGCTGCGAGACTACTTGTTCGACTTGGTGTTGCTCAAGCACTTCTTTGATGACGTTGGCCACCAAGCGATCAAGTTCTTCCCTTGTAAGGACAATGGGTTGTCCCTCCGATCCTACCATCGGAGCTCCTTCAGGTGCTTTGCTGGTTTCCCACAGACGATGTCAAATTTGTTCCGGAAGGAGTCGACGTCGACAGCCAATCACCGAGGTTCAACCCACGTGGAGGTTGACGTTGAGGGAAGGAACTCCGCGCCCTGCGAGATCAACACGAGCGTTAGGAGAACACGCCGAAGGTTGTCCGACGGAGCCCACTCCGACGCTCAAGTCAGTGTCTCGTTGGAGAAAGGTGTAAGACAGATAAAAGAGTATGAGCCGTAGAGAATGCGTAACCCCCTTACCAGAGGGGTTGGAGTACATTTTATACTCGCCTCAGCTGTCTTGCCACGTCCCCACGATTTATCCCACGTCCTCCTCCCATTTCGGCGGTTATTGGATAGCCTTTGAAACGATCTACGCCGTCATTACGTTTCGACCTGTTGCGACATTTAAGGGTCGTGATGACTCCGTGTTAGCGGGGATGTTTATCCATAGATCCGCGAAAAAAAGGGAGGGGACCGTTATTCGAGATCGAAGGTAGCTCGGGCTCCGCTCTCCCGAGGTGGTCTCGAGGTCTTCTGGCCAGGGTGATCACGGGCGCTCTGCTTACCCGAGTTGGTCTCGGGCTCCGACTTCCAGGGGTGATCCCGAGAGGGATTTTATAATCTGATTTTCCAGGACATGTATCCCAAGGGGGTCCTAGATCCCTGAAAGGAGAGTCGCCCAAACTCATCATGTCATGCCACGTAGTTGCTTCATTTCAACGTGCCCACCACGGACTATTCAACCCCATCAATTACCAATAGTATTTTGAGATAAAATTATTAATGGGTGCTCATTTATTTATTTATTTGAAAAAGTGATGCTCATCTACTTTTTTTAAAAAAAATTTGGAGCATTCATTTGATTTTTTTCCCCCGTGAGAGTGATGTTTTAATAATTAAAAAAATATAGATGATATGGATAAATAACATGCCTAACTCACATTACATCAGGTAACCATATGATACGAAAATATGGAATATTATTTTCTTGATCGGATAAAAAACGTTACAATTTATAATAAATCAACAGTAGGGCCAGCGCCCAAGCGGAAAAAGAGGACAAAAGTTGTCCAATTGGCGTCGTCGGTAGGCCAGTGGAATTAGATTCCTCGCATCGCCAAAATCGCAATAACACCACCGTTTCCGAATTCCCATCCCCTCATTCTCTTCTCGATGGCGTCGCCTGAGAATGACCAAGCAACGGCGCATCCGCCGCCGCCTCCGGATCCCGACCTCGTCTCCTACCCGCCCTTCTTTCTCCAATGCAATGCGACCGCGGGCGGCGCCCCTCCGCCGCCGCCTCTGCCGCCGAGGGCGATCTCCCCAGATGACGTCGTGGCCATCGACCTGCAGCGCCTTGATGCGGCCGCGCTGGGGGAGGCGTGTCGCGAGTGGGGTCTGTTCCGGCTGGTCAACCACGGGATCCCAGCGGCGTTGAAGGCGGAGATCGAGGCGGAGGCCCGCCGCCTCCTAGCGCTCCCTTTCGACACCAAGACCGCGCAGTTCGCCTGCCCCGGCATCGCCTACTTCTGGGGCACGCCAGCGGTGAACCTCCTCCTCAAGGAGCTCAACTGGGTCGAGGGTCTCCATATCCCCCTCGCCAACCTGCGCTCGGATCGCTCCGCCGGTGATTTCTACGGATTCGAGACTTTCCGGTGCGCAACGCTGCCTCTTAATCGCAGTCTTAGTTTTAGATAGATAATGATTTATTTTTTCCTTTAAGTTACTTTCTTTCCAAGGCATATAAATTTCTAGACTAATTAAAGACATATCTAAATTACTAAAGATGTGAGCTCTGTTAGTAAAAAAATTGGACAGACTATCCCAGTAACGTACGTGGATTTCAATCTCACATACGTGACTATTTATGTAAATAGTAACGTATAGTAACGTATGTGAGATTATCTAAATTATTATATTAGGGGAATGTTACATAGGGCATATTATATTATGATCCGGTCGGGTAGATTTTTGAGTTGATTTGGAGCTCGTTCAGATCAAGTCTTGGTCGGGTAAAACTGGTTGAGTCAAGTCTTGGTCAGACCACGATAGGCGGGTGCACCAGACACCGATCCAGCTTGAGTAATCAGAGTTCGAGGTTACTTGGGTTGGGGGATAGGCGGGTGCACCAGACGTCGGTCCAGCTTGAGTGATCAGAGTTCGAAGTTACTTGAGCTGGAGGGTCGGTCAGTGATATCCGGCCGGATGTTCCTGGTCGGGAGTCACCGCTCGGGGATGTTCGGTCGGACAAAGTTAGAAGCACTTGTCGGCCCCCTAGAAAAGGAAGCACTCAGTACAGAGTGGTCCTCCCGGTCGGGGATTCCCGGTCGGGAGCTCCCGGTTGGGCGTACGTTCCCGATTGGGAGTCACCGGTCGGGGATGTTCGGTCAGGCAAAGTTAGAAGCACTTGTCGGGCCCCCTGGAAAAGGAAGCATTCAGTACATAGTGGTCCTCCCGGTCGGGAGCTCCCGGTCGGGCGTTCTCGGTCAGGCATCTTGGGACCGTTCTAAAAACGTGAGCAGTAGAGAAGCCTGACTTACCTGACCGACCATCTTTACCCGCCTGGTCGGGGTCTGGTAAACTCGTAGTCGCCCGATCGGGTGATCCCGAGTGATCGAATGACCTCATCAGCAATAAAATTTCCTAGATCACCCCATTATGAGGAAAAAACTTCTGGCATAATCATAACTTGTCAGGGTAGCAGGTATTAATGAGGGTAGAATTTCTAGGATCGTTTCCGTACGCTAGAGGGGGTGAATAGTGTTTCTTCAGATCTTCTTTTTCCTACGTTGTTAGTTGCACAGCGGAAATACAAAATAATAAAACTAACAACAAAGAAAGCACTGCTAACAAACTGATTTACTTGGTATCCACCCCGGACGGGTGACTAATCCAAGAATCCGTCGATAGATCACTCCCCGGATAACCTCCGGTTAGCCCTCGTCGCTCCTTGTAGGTGGAGAAACCTCGCCACAACACCAAGCAAACCTCTGAGTATAACAACTACTATCTTGCCTTTAACCAAGACAAGATTCGTCAAGAAAAGAAAGCATGAAATGAGCCCCTTTAAATAGAGCTCGAATCTGAAACAACCGCTACCAGTCGACTGCCCAAAGGGGCAGTCGACTGGTCCCACTCAGATTCGACCGTTGTCGTACAATGTTCGAATTTTGACAGCTGTTCCAGTCAACACCAGTCGACTGCTCCCAGGGCAGTCGACTGGTCCGAACCTAAGTCTAGGGTTACACTCCCCAAGTATATTTCACTCCGCACTCGAATCCTCCCGACTTAGTTCCCGAGTACAACGACTCACACTAGGACCCTCACAACCTAGTCGACTCTTCACCAGCAGCCTCGACTGCTGCCTTCACGCCTTCTTCATCTTCGACCCTCGTCCCTTAGATGCGCACGCAAGCCTCCAGCTTGCCTCCATGCCACCCTTCATGTACGCCTCGAAGTCCGCGTCCCTCGGATCATCGTCCTGCTATCAACGGTCCCTCGGATGCGCACACAAGCCTCCAGCTTGCCTCCATGCCATCCTTCATCCGAAGACATCAACCAAATCCATGTATACCTATACACCTACACACTCATGTACACATATTAGCCCAACAACAAATCCTAACTTAACCATATTGACCAACACACATCAAAACTCCATGATCCTCCAGATCATCTCAGGGCCGATTGCCTCAACAATCTCTCCCTTTTTGATATGTGGCAATATGTTAAGTTAGGTAAACATAACAACAGTAGTAATGACAATAGCAATAGCAATTGAAAACACAAAGTATAACAAACAAGTAGCAACCTCCCCCTTAACCTATGCTTTCTCCCAATTTTCAATTCTCATTGCTCATACCAAGTTAAGTTCTCCCAACTTAACTCCACTCACAACAACCGGTTAAGTTATCCCAACTTAACTCCAAGGTTTCACAAATCAATCAAAGTTAAGTTTCAACCCAAACCTAACTTAACACCCAAGTTTTCCCCCTTTGACACCATCAAAAGATTGCCCCAAGCAACCCTACCCTTGTTGCCAAATAGAACTTACCAGATTTCTGAAAAAACCCTCAGAAATCACCAAAATCTATTCTTCCCAAACCACCAGTCGACTGCCCCCCAGGGCAGTCGACTGATACGCCAAATTCTGATTTTCCAGCCGAAATTCAAAAATACGTATAAAATTCTAAAAAATCCGGAAAAATATGAAATTTTGCAAGCACGTTTGTTAGGGTATACCCTACCCTAGAAAAATATATTTTCATAAAAAACAACAAACGTGCTTGAATTTTGGTACAAATCTAAAAATCCTCAAATAAATTGGCACTTTGTATCAACTTTCAATGTCATTTATATTTCCTTATGTTTGCCAATTCCATTCACTATGATCTTGCCTAGAATGATTCTCAAACCTCACCTTATCATATAGCTATTTTCATTTGGACAAAAGCTCCCCCTCTTTATCTCTTAACTCTAAATGATCATGAAAAATCCTTTCCCATGCCCTTATCTATAGATATCTTGTTCATTCAATACAATCAATAGATTTAGGCAAAACAATTAATATGAAATTTCAAGACACATCATGAAAGCATAGATAAAGATCTTAGCTTAAAAAAATTGCATATCCTTCAATTAGTAGCAACCAATAAAGAGCAAAAGTAAATTATGACATAAAACTTCATAATACATCATAAAGCAAAATGCATCATACAAAAACATAATAGTATCAGAAGGGTCATAGCCCTGAAGTCATCAAAATGATACAAATCTAGAATAATGAGTGTTTGAGAGATATAAAAATACATCAAACCTAAATACTCTCAACACTATGTCGCTCTAAATGTTGTGCTATCCCATTAGATCATGTCGTCGCCGACTGGAGGAGGAGGAGGAGGTGGGGCCTGATATGAGAGATGCATCTGTCGTAGCATCTCGTACATCTCGTCTTGCCGGCTGATAAACCCATGAACCTCCGCCTCAATCCTCTGCTGGAATCCCAGCTGCTGTTGCTGAAAGCTCTGGAGATCCTCTCGGATCCCGTGAACATCAGCCCGGAGCTGAGAGAAATCCTCGCGTGTAACCCCCGCAGCAGGCTTCTCGTCTGAGCTGGAGGACTCCGGACGCTGCCTCCAAACAAATGGCCCCTGCCGACTCTCAATACCTGCCAAGGACAGTTGGCGTGTGTCAATCTGGTCATAGTCCTTAGACAGGTGCCTCACCTGACCACTAGTGACACGGATATCAAACCGCAACTAGAAGAACTCGGTCAGAACGTGGCAAAACGGCATGTAGATTTTCCCATTGACACTTTGGGAAAAATGGCAGATTGAGGTAAACACATGAAAGGAGACATCTATATCTAACCTCCTCTCTAGGGCATACATCATCACTAGATGGGGCAGTCGGATCCTTGCCCTTCCCTTGGTGACGATGGGAAACAGACATTCTAACACAATTTATATAGCACATGACTGAAGGGACTCATAGGCTTGGCATGCTCAGACTCATGTCTATGCCTCCTAAAGTAATGCAGATGAATCTTATCGATGGTGACATTAGGGAACTCAAAAGGCTCAACAACATTAAGAAAGTAAGTGTTTACATTATTGGACGTCCTACACTCTAAAAAACTGGATAAAACCATGGCCGAGAATGGAATGGTGACTCCGGCTACTCTAAACTCATAAAGATTATTTTCAGAGTCAATGCATGTCAAATTGGCATAGAATTCCTTGCATAAGTCAACATTAATATCATGTTGACAATACACTAGCTGTTCTATCCCAAAGTGGGTGACCATCTCGATGATTTGGGGTGACTTTTCCTAAAAGTAGGCCTTATTCAAATACCTACAATTCATCGGGACAAATTCATTTTCCTCAAATCATTTCTTACATTCTAAAGACCTAAATCTGGACTCTCCCGATTGTCCCTAACCTTGGTGAGATGACCCCTCACCCCTTGGCCTCTTAGAAATAGCACTAACATCCCACCTACATGCATGCACACCAAGACACCCCCCCAAAGGAAAAAATAACAAAGAAAACCTGCACAAATTATCACATTAGTTCCAAAACATAGTTTAAACGAAAGACTAAACCTTAAACAATGATACATTTTTGCTAATCTCTTCATGATGATGTTTTAGAAGTCTAGACTTGGGAAGAGGAAGTTTCACAAGCCCTAGGTCGTAGATCGGGGCTAGAGAAGGCTTAGGGAAGAGATTTTAGGGCTCGGGGAAGGCTTAGAACGAGAGAGGGGCTCGGGAGAGGAAGAAATCGCCGGGGTGGCACGCCAAAATCCTAGGTTTTGGCTGCCCCTCGCGCCCTTTTTCTTTTATAGAACCCGCGGACCAGTCGACTGAGGGCAGTCGACTGGTAAAGTTCACAGAAGGTTTTTCCAGTCAGGATCCAGGGCAGTCGACTGATAAAACATACAGAAGGTTCTATGTTATGGATCAGTCGACTGTCTCTGAGCCAATCAACTGATACTTGAAATCCTAGTTTTTCAGTCTACTTTCAGAAATGCATAACTAATTCCACAAACCTCCAAAAAATCTAAAATTCTGTGGAGAGATTTGTGGATCCTAAGTCTACTTGGGAAAAATATGATTTCAGATAAATTCACTCCGGATCCCAAGATTGGTACAAATTTCAAAACTATCCAAAATAAGTCATTTAAACCTAACTAGAAGTTCTAATTTGAACCTCTTCTTGATGCTTTTCCCAATACTCATTCATAATACACTGATAGCATCAAGTTATATAGTATTTTCACACCAAAACCAATTTCTTTCAATTATAACCCCATCTCAATTCCCTAGTATTAAGGCTAACCTTAGCCTTTTAAACCCTTTGGCACACTTCATAGCCCATCTAGTCTCCTAGAAGAAAACCATCCGAGATCCATTGACCATGAACCCCATTTTGGCTTCTAGAGCTCTTCCTTGAGCTCCTAGCCCTAGTTACCTCCCTAGGTAACTTATCTATAAATGCAAGACCACACCGGTGCTCCTCCGGTGCTTCTTGACCTTCCACTACTACTCTCTTCACCCTATAGACATTTTTCTTGGTCAATTCATTTTTTTTCCTTTAAATGACTTTTTTTTGCCATTTTTGATCTTTTCTCTACCATAGTTATAGAACACCCTTGAATATACCATTTTACTAGCATTTGCCTTCCTAGGGTGGTATCCTAAATCCGGTCTACCATTCCTAAGAGGTTGATCTTTTTGCATCATGCTTGACCCTTCGGACCCCCTAATGACTCTATCTAGATTTTTCTCCAATTTATCAAGTTTTGCTTTCAACACTTGATTTTCCTTTTCCAAAGCCCTAACCTTAGAATCATTAGACCTAACTTGATCATTTCTAGATCTTCTCATTTTTCTAGGCATATGTCTCCCTTTCTTAGGGTTTATGCCTTGGTCCTTAGGTTTTGTGGTCCTAGGTTTATCATTAAACATGGAATGTTTTGTGTTTTGGCACGCAATAGTGTTTCTATTCCTATCATGATATTTAAAACCAAAAACACGCATGGGCAAGCAATTATTATTAATTCTATCATTCATACAAGCATTTTGAGCATTCATGGAAGAATTTGAAGTATAAGTAGAGTTAGAGGTTACCTCTCTTATCTTTATAGCTCCCCCTTGATATGAGCTCTTCTTCCTTTCTACTTTCTCCCATTTCCTAAGGTGCTCTATCTTCTTGAGCTCTCCTTTTCTTGGACATTTTGTATGGTAATGCCCTAGCTCCCAGCATGTGAAGCATCGAATTCTCCTTCTTTTGTTTTGAGCTTCCTCATTCCTACAACCCATATTAGATTTAAATTGAATGGACCCGGGTTTAGGAATTACCTCCTTTTTACCTAGTGGACACTTATCCTTGTAGTGCCCCTTTTTGTTGCACCTAAAGCATATGATATGCTCTTTTGATTTTGCCTTGGTGGAGGTTGGAGCTTTCTCTTACTCTTGTGTGGATGAGGGTCTGTCCTCCCCCTCAACCCTTGATGTTGATACTTCTTCTTCTTTTTCGGATGAAGTGGATGCTTTTTCACTCAATTCCTCCACTTCACTTGATGTTGATAATTATTTTTCTCTTTGGTCTTCTTGGATACTTGAGCTTGTTTCTTCGGGCTCCTCTACTAGTTGAGCTTGTATAGGGTCTTATGAACTTCTTCAAATTTATTCCACAACTCATATGCATTTGAATATGTCCCTACACTACTCAAAATATTGTTAGGCAAAATGTTAACCAAAATATTGATTACCCTCTCATTTGTCCTTGCTTGTTCTTGTTGCTCCTTGATCCAATACCTAGGTCGGAGCTTCTTTCCATGCTTGTCCTTAGGGGTTTCAAATGGTTCTTCTAACACCATTACACACTCCCAATCCATGCCGAGCCACATCTTCATTCTAGCTTTCCAATACGCAAAGTCTTCATGCTCGTATGGTGGTGGTGAGTTGATATCGTCCCCTAGCTTATCCTCCATCATCATCCTCTAGCATAGCTTTGCTCCCTTGGCGGTTATTCCAATCAAGAGCGGTCCTAGCTCTGATACCAATTGTAAGATCGTTTCCGTACGCTAGAGGGGGGTGAATAGCGTATCTTCATATCTTCTTTTTCCTACGTTGTTAGTTGCACAGCGGAAATACAAAATAATAAAACTAACAACAAAGAAAGCACTGCTAACAAACCGATTTACTTGGTATCCACCCCGGATGGGTGACTAATCCAAGAATCCGTCGATAGATCACTCCCCGGATAACCTCCGGTTAGCCCTCGTCGCTCTTTGTGGGTGGAGAAACCTCGCCACAACACCAAGCAAACCTCTGAGCATAAAAACTACTATCTTGCCTTTAACCAAGACAAGATTCGTCAAGAAAAGAAAGCATGAAATGAGCCCTTTAAATAGGGCTCGAATCTGAAACAACCGCTACCAGTCGACTGCCCAAAGGGACAGTCGACTGGTCCCACTCAGATTCGACCGTTGTCGTACAATGTTCGAATTTTGACAGCTGTTCCAGTCAACACCAGTCGACTGCTCCCAGGGAAGTCGACTGGTCCGAACCTAAGTTTAGGGTTACACTCCCCGAGTACATTTCACTCCGCACTCGAACCCTCCCGACTTAGTTCCCAAGTACAACGACTCACACTAGGACCCTCACAACCTGGTCGACTCTTCATCAGCAGCCTCGACTGTTGGCTTCACGCCCTCTTCATCTTCGGCCCTCGTCCCTCGGATGCGCACGCAAGCCTCCAGCTTGCCTCCATGCCACCCTTCACGTACACCTCGAAGTCCGCGTCGCTCGGCTCATCGTCCCTACTATCAACGGTCCCTCGGATGCGCACGCAAGCCTCCAGCTTGCCTCCATGCCATCCTTCACCCGAAGACATCAACCAAGTCTATGTGTACCTGTACACCTGCACACTCATGTACACATATTAGTCCAACAATAAATCCTAACTTAACCATATTGACCAACACACATCAAAACCCCATGATCCTCCAGATCATCTCAGGGATGATTGCCTCAACAGAATTGACCTCTTGATGGTCACATAGGTGGCTATGGCAGACTCATAGACTGACTAAAGCTGCCAGAAGGTCAGACTATCAGCTGGTAAGTTTTTAATGAGAAAAGATTGTCGACAAGACAGGAGGTCTCTTCCTCCCCTATATAAAGTCCCCCTGGTCCTTCAAAAAGGGGGTTCCTATAATTGAAATCACTTCTCCACTTGGTGCTCTTGTTTTTGGTCCAACTCGAGCCACTTGTGTCCCACTAGCTCTCGAGACCGACCTCGACTCACACGCTATCGCGACCGAGGTCATCTTGGTCAGATCGAGTCATCCGAGTGAGAACCTTCTTCACTTGTCGACAGGACCATATTATATTTGGGAAAAGTTTGAAAAATTTGACTGTTCATTAGAATCATCTTTATTTTTCGATTTATACTGATAAAAACTTTATGAGACCGAAATAGTTTGAATACTTTGATTAAGAAACATTTATAACTCAAGATGCGATCAACTTTAGAATTGATTGATGGCCAATAGTTTTGAGAGAATGTTGAATCAAACTTCTCATTGTCAAACTTTTTTTAACCAAACGTGATTATAATTTTAAAGTTAGAAGAAAAAAATGTATAGAGTTAAAACATGTTAGATTGAGTATGATGCTACAGGAGAGGATTAAAGCGCATTAAAACTACGACAATTTACCAAAGGGCGTACGTAACAATCGGAAATTACCAAAGGGCGTACCATGGTTTCTATTTTACCAAAGGGTGCATGGTTTAAAGTGAACTTCCTATTATACCCTTGGCGCCACAAAATACATTTTCCATTCACAATTTCGAGACATCCGAACCACTTTTGCAGTAAAATTATAATTTGTGGTTCGGATGGCCAGGTAGTGGAAATTTTCTCAGCCTATATATATATTACTACCTTGCACAAGTCGAATCATCATGAGGGTACGTATATATTTCGACCTTGCACAACTCAATTCATCAGGGCAGCTGAGGAAGATAGGTATTGAAGGAGAAAAAGCAAGCAACAGATTGGTAACAAATACAAATAGTAATGTACGTATGATTGTCATCTTTGATATGGTATCAGACCTAGTTTTATACTTATCAACTCTTGCTACAATTTTTATGTTTGGAGGAGTGTAAGGGTGATATGCATTACATAATAAGGGCTCTGTGAAATTTGTTAAACTTAAGATAAATAAATGCTTGAATTCGCCCTAGGGGTGATATATTACCATATCAGGCCCTAGAAGGGTCAGAAATTAAAGGAGTTCAGTCCCTTGGTGTGCATGATATCATTAGATTTCAATTCGTAGGAGGGACTGAAATATTTTGTTTTCAGGCACTGGGAGGGCCTGAAATAAAAGGAATTCAGGTCCTCCCAGGGCCTGAAATGAAAGGATTTCAGGCCCTTACAGAGGCTGAAATCATTGGATTTGAGAGCCTGGGAGGGCCTGAATCAATATAATTCAGGTCCTCCAAGGGCCTGAAATATACTGATTTCAGGCCCTGTGAGGGCCTGAAATAAAAAGATTTCAGACCCTCTAAGGGCCTGAAATAATATGATTTCAGGCCCTCGTAGGGCCTGAAATCATTATATTCAGGCCCTCACAGGGCCTGAAATATAATGATTTGAGGCCCTGTGAGGGCCTGAAATATGATTTGAGGCCCTGTGAGGCTGTGAATCAAAATATTCAGGCCCTCAGGCCTTCCTAGGTCCTTGATTATGATTTTCAAAGTTTGTAAAATATAATTGTAATTTATTTTTCAGGGATGATAATGTTGTTGACGAAATTCTATCCGAAATATGGAATACTTTTGATGATAATGCTGTTACGGGGAATGGATCAGAAATTATAAGGAATTTGACAATTGATCTAAATGAAGAAGCAACTAATCTAGAAGGTGAGGGTTTGAATTCTTCTACAAGAGTTGTTGAATTCTTTGAGCCAACCTGGAGTGGGGAGGAAGGAATTGAAATCTGGAATACAGATGAATTAGAACCCATTACAAGTGTACTAGAATTCCAAACCGATGATATGCAGATTGAGGAATATGAATTCCCCCCAGATGAGTACAGTGACTTAGAGGAGGAGTTTCCATTAGCTGAAGATCCTTATATTTTAAATTCTCGATTGCTTGCTGGGCCAATTGGAGAGGTAGAGGCAAGAGATGGGCATGAATTTTTTGTGGGGCAGATGTTTCCATTAGAGAAGAATTCAAGAATGCACTTGTCAAACATGCCATGGTTAAGCATATGAGATATAACCCAGTTGACACCCGAAAAAATAGAGTTAAAGCAGTGTGCTTCAACCAACCATGTACATGGAGAGTAGTAGCAAGGGGGGAAGTAGAGTTCACTGTTACAAAATATATAAAGGAACACCAATGTGGGACTGTTAGGGAAAGTGTTGATCATCATGCATGCTCTTCATCATTTGTTGTTTCTTTTGTTGAAGAGCAATTTCTTCATAATGAACAATACAAACCAAGTATGATTATATCAGATATTAAAGCTAGATTTGGAGTGACCATATCATACAGAAAAACATACATAGCTAAGGAGAAAGCATTGAAAAAGGTTGTTGGAGATTATGATGAGGCTTATAGAGATCTTCCACAATATCTGCGTGAGTTAAGAGCTAGAGATCCTGAAACGTATGTGACACTATGCAGGAATAGTGACAATCAGTTCCAGCGGTGTTTTTGGGCTTTTGGTGCTTGCCGAAGGGTGTTCAGATCTTATTTGCGTAGACTTATCAGAATTGATGCCACACACCTAAGATGAAAGTATCCGGGAGTAATGTTGATTGCAACGATGATTGATGGTAATGACAATGTTCTTCCAGTTACCTTCGCAATAGCTGAAGTTGAATGTGGGTCTGCATGGGAGTGGTTTTTGGAGCATACAAAGAGGTTCTTTGGTGTTGATGATCACTCAATTACCATAGTATCAGATAGACATCGGGGCATTATATCAGCAGTTAGAAAAGTCTACCCAAACGCGCATCATGCCTTTTGTTGCCACCACATGTGTTGTAATATGGTAACTGATACTGGAAGTAGAGCTGTTGTAGGTTTGTTTTGGGCAGCAGCACGAGCCAACACAACACTCCAATATGATATGATAATGCAGACAATGCTTGAAAAACATCCAATTGCCCATAAGTGGCTTCACAACATTGACCCTAAAAGGTGGGCAAATGCACACTTTACAGGGAGAAGGTACAGAATGCTTACCACGAATTGTGTGGAGAGCTTAAATGTTTTGTTTAAGTCTACACGTGAGCTTCCCATAAACAGGTTAATTGATAATACAAGAAGAAAAGTTGCTCAATGGTTCTATAACCGTAGAGAGGAAGTCTTCAAATGGCATGTTGCTTTGACACCTTATGCTACAAAAGAAATGGATTCAAGGAGAGAGAAAGCAAGAGCTTATAAGGTTCATCCTTACTCTCAATCAGAAATGGAAGTAGAAACATGAGACACTTCATACATTGTTGATTTGGAAAAAAATTTTGTCATTGTGGGGAGTTTCAAATTTCAGGACTTCCTTGCTCACATGCTATTGCCGTAATCATTCACAGGAACATGGATACACTCCCATATTGTGAGCATTATTTTTATTCTGAAACTTGGAAGTGGGTTTACATGGATCGTATTTTCCCTTGTAGAAGCAAGCAGTTTTGGCCTACTGGAGTAAACGACATTACAGTTCTATGTCCCCATAGCCTTGTGCAGCCTGGTAGATGAAAGAAAATACGGATAGAGTCCAGACACAATGGCAAGGTCAAACTAAAATGTAGCCGGTGCAAACAACTTGGTCATAATAAAAGAACATGTAGAATGCCGCCAGCCCCAAGGTCTTGAGTTAATTGCATATGTAGTGACCCAATATTCTGATTGAAGTGTATATTTTGTATGGAGGATAACTGAATATATATATTTTGTATATTGTACAGCTATAGTATTGTCAAAAATTAGTTGTTGTTAATATTGTGACTTGAAGAAGTATTTCAATATTATGATACATTTCTTCTTGTGTAAATTTATGTAAGCAGAATTGAGCAGTTGTGAAGTTTTCGGATTTTGAAACCCACAATAATGTTATTTCAGGTCTTGAAGTCCTGAAGTCCTATGGTTTGTGAATATCTGTCATTTGAGACCCTCTGTTTGTTTGCTTTGTTGATTCATTGTTCTGTGCCAACTGATACTATATTAACACGTAATTGATAATCATTAGGACTATGTTTGGAGACCAAAAATACCATCTCCTAGCTATCTAAACTCTAACTACTGGTAATGAGTTTTGAGAAATCAAAATATTATAGGTCCATGAAACAAACCTCCTGCTGTGCCAAATTCTGAAAATATGAGGTAATGATGTGGATGGAATTAAATTGTGGTGCAATGTCTATGTAGGTACTCTCCTTTTTGTTTTATATTAAAAATAATTTCACAACATATATATTTATATAAAATATTTAATCATTCTAATATTGAATTATTTGAAATCTGAAATGAGATTATTGTGTCAGGCCCAATAATGGAATTATTTCAGGCCCAAGCTGGGCCTGAAATAATATCATTTCAGGCCCAGCGTGGGTCTGAAATAATCTCATTTCAGGCCCACGCTGGGCCTGAAATGATATTATTTCAGGCCCACGCTGGACCTGAAATGATATTATTTCAGGCTCAGCGTGGGCCTGAAATGATATTATTTCAAGCCCAGCGTGGGCCTGAAATAAGATTTTTCAGGCCCAGTGTAGGCCTGAAATAATTTCATTTCAGGCCTAACGTGGGCTGTGATTTAAAATTAGGGTAGATGAAAAGTAAGGTTCAATATTACTTATAGTATCGACAAGAGGACAGATTATAAATTAGAGATTACACAATAACAAGGATCGAAAGCAATGCTCCATTGGAGTATCAAAATGGGCTCCATTATAGTATCACATATATTGTTTGTCATTAAACTTACATTATTCAACTGAATTATTTTGTTTCAGGCCCTGAGTGGGTTCCCTAAAATGCTTTTGTTTCAGGCCCACTGTGGTCCTGAATTCAAATTATTCTAGCAAAAGCAAAGTTCAATATTAATGATGGGTTCCACAATAATTACATATTACAGATCATATATGAGACAAAAACAATGATCCGAAACAAAGTTTCATTGATTTGAAAAGGAGTACATGGATTGTATAATTACAAATATACAATGTTTATGATACCAATTACATATACATAGTACCAACAAAAACACTATTTACAGATTTAGCTTCCAGTACTTGTCTCTCATTATTTTATAGCTCACCTTAAATCGATAATTTTTCATTTACTTTTGGGTAAAATCTGTAGATCTTTGAAAAACTAGACTTTCTGCATACCACATCATGAAAAATGCACAATCCGACCGGAAAACCCAATATTGACATTGTTGTCATCTTATAAATCCAACCATGAAATGCATTGTTATTTTTAACAAAAATAAACATCCTTTTACGATCTGCTTTGGGTGGATCCTTCTACAACAATTTTATTAAGCTCTGTCCCAAATATGGAAGGCAATCCTTTATTCCATGTCTTGTAATAAGACCAGTTCAAATTTTTGAAAAACGTCACCTACACAGATATGACATTAGTAACAATTATATTGGTATGAAACTTTTTTTTGAGTTATATCTACGAAATAGAAAACTTACAGTTTTTTCAAATCTGGCAGTGTACCATTCTGTGGCGTCGAGAGAATTATAATGATGGATACTACCTTCCACGAGGTCAATAACCATTAGATGCCAATGATCATCTGCATTATTTAGAGGACAGATAATATATCTAATTGGCTTATCCGTATCAGTAGCAATAGTTTGTTCAAAAGTCTGAGCGTGAATCGTCTCAAAAAGTTCCTATGGTTATTAAAAAGGAAGTGTCAGTGGACTAAATCATAGAAAAAAACATTAATGATTTAGTAGATAATTGACTTAAATCAAACCCCACCCCACAGAATATGGAGGGTTGGTATGGTGAGTTACACGCTTTTGCTTCATTTCCAAGAATAGTCCAGTATGTATTGATGCAATCCCCCGTGGTGTAGTCATTCCAATCAAATATTGTCAAAAAAGATAGCATATCTAATGTAAAGGTCCCATTGGACCATACTGGATTCAACTTATACCTACATGCAAATAAGATAAGCAACTTAATGAAATTCTGAATGATTAAATTTTATTAATGAATGTCAATAATCATCAATATTTTACAATATTTTTCCAAACGCAATAGCAACTAACTCACTTTAATTTACTAAGCTTTAATAATGTTTCAGCAATCTCTGCATCTTTAGTCTTCTTAAAGAATGCCCTGGAATTCTTCAAAATTTTGCTTTTCACCTTTTGAAATTCTTTAGCTTTAGCTGCGTGATGTTCAGATATGTTAGTTTGGGTGGAGGTCGCAGTTTTTGTTGTTTGTGTTGTAGTATCTGACATTGATGGGGCAGGAGGCTCGTCATCTTCATCCTTCAAATCATCTCCAGTTCACTATGCCTCATTCCCCTCCTTTTACTCTTGATATACATCGATTTTTTTTTTTGTTTTTTTTTTTTTTTTTTGTTTATCAGATCTATTTGTTGCGTACCTAGTTGTTATTGGTGGCGTGTTTGAGGTTTGTTCTTGATCATGATGTTATTCTTCATCATTTTGCAGTATTTGATCCATGATGATGGGAGTGACTTCGATCCGAACCTTCATCTTGCATCCCTCATCCTCCTCCTGAACAACTTGTTTGCCCTTGCCTTTGGCCTGGTAGGTTTGTCTGACCTGAGTTATTTTCCTTTTTTTGGCAAGTGGCTCACCTTCATCTAACCCTTTGCTTTGCAATTGATCATGCAGCTGTTTGATTTTTTGGTTAGACTGCAGTATGAGAGCCTCTCTTACAGCTATCCTTTTATCATTTTGCTCCTCTTGTTGTTTAAGCTGCGAATCTTTGTCACCAATTATTTTATCCTTTTCACAATGATGTCATCTTTTTGTTTCAGCTGGGACTCCTTCTCTGCAATTATTGTTTCTTTCTGAGCAATAATTTGATCCTTGGCACTGATGGCTGATGCCGTCTCACTTTTGGTTTCCTCCAAACTTTTAATTGCTATATTTAATTGTTGCTGTAAGGTTTCAATTTGTTCTTGTTTTTGTATACATATATTGCAGGCTTCCATTCGTAAGGGTTGTAGCCTTCCTTATGCTTCCTGGCTTCCTTCTGGTGCCTGCTGTAATACCTCACATTCTACCTCAAGTGGTTGAGTTGGAAGAGAGTAGTCAGGTACCAAATCATGCTCTATATCAAACGGAATTAAATCAACAATAATTAAATTTGTGGCCACACGGTCTATCATCCTCTTGATAGTGTCAACATGGCTTTAGGCCAAGTCCAGCGAAGTGTTCTTGGCAATCTATGAGGATGTTCAGGAGCAGCAATACTAATATGTTCATTAACCCATACCTGCAACATCATTATAATCAGTAAATAATATCCATCAGGAAATTATATTAGCAGGTATATGTACTCTCACTTACAGCCAAAATATTTGGAAATCCCTTGAGCAAGGGAGCCTTGGCCGGTTGGGTTAAATCACCTACATGTGGTCTATGCCTCAATGTCACCTCCTTTCCAATGGTTCCCAACTGAGGAGCCATGAAATTGTACACGGCATTGCACCAATTGTAGTTTGGTAGATTGTCAAAATCATCTACGCAATCAATAAGTGACAGGGCAGGAATGACAAGTATGCTGCTACTACCACAAAATAGCACTGTACAAAAAAATAGAGTATATACAACTGACAGTACAGCTTGTCATTGGATGTAGACTTTATTAGCAGTTTCTCCAAATGTCGTGCAGAACAACTGGAATCTTCAAAATACTCCTTGTACAGTGGGCTGGAGGCCTCATTCAAATCAAGTTGGACTATCTCTCCATGGTCAGGTAGCCCTAGAATAACTGATATATCAACCGTTGTGATATTGAGTTTTTTCCCATGGAATATAAAGCTCTGTTCTTCTTCAAACATGTTCTGAACCTGGGGTCTTACACAAGAACTAGTAGGAAGGTCGAGGACCCAAGAAAAGGGTGTTTCTCGAAGCAAATGTTCTTGTGCTGGTGTGGGTGGAACAGATTCAATAAAATTTTTGAAATGACAAAGGCTACTTTTCTAGTTCATTCGTTTACTTCGACCTCTGTTGGCAAAACTTGTATACTCGGTAGGCAATTTGATTTTTCGTTGTGGCAGCTATTTTTTCCCATGACTTCCCCCAGGGACTTGCTGTTTCTTAGATTTGGTGGGAGCAGCTTTCTTTGAAGATGATCTTTTTTGACCCATACCGAACTTAGCAACCATCAAACAAACAATTATTTGACACAAACAAACAATGACACTTAGAATTCGTTCATAAACGGGCCTCCTCAAGTTCAGTCATTTACTGAAAACTATCGCTAACCCTAGGTGAAAAGCAAGAACTGAAATCACAAACTACAAATTAGGGTACGTACAATTCGACTAGTGCGATGACGAGGATGTCGCCCACAACTACTCCAATGAAGACAAGCACGCTACCTTGAAATCGCAACAAATCTAGAGCTAGAAGACGAATGCTGAGCACTAGGCTCTAAGGAACGCTATAAAGCTGAGTGACTACTAGACCTGATATAAAAGGATTTCAGGTCCTAGGCGGCCTTTTTTTCTTTATATGTATTATAAATATAATTTAGGTAATATCTATTTTTATTTATAAAAATCAAACTAACTGTGTTATATATCAAAACTCTGTTCTGATTTATCATGTGCATTTTATTGATTATGTATTTATATTTAATTTTCAAGGCTATAAAAATCACATATAGATAAACGACGCTGGGCCTGAAATAAGAGTTATTCAGGCCCACGGTGGGCCTGAAATAAAATGATTCAGGCCCACGGTGGGCCTGAAATTAAATGGTTGATCCTAGCTCAACCATATCTGAAATTCTAAAAAACCTATATCAATAGACAGGGTTGAGCTAGGAGATGAAATTTTTAGGGTCCGAACCTCTAATCTTGCTGTATCACCATTGCTATAGTAGTAGTTTAGGTGTATCAGTGAGTTTTGAGCAAAACTCACTGATAGACCTACCATATCTGAAATTCTGAAAAACCTATATCAGTAGAAAGGGTTGAGCTAGGAGATGAAATTTTTGGGGTCCGAACCTCTAATCTTGTTGTATCACCATTGCTATAGCAGTAGTTTAGGTGTATCAGTGAGTTTTGAGCAAAACTCACTAATGGACCTACCATATCTGAAATTCTGAAATCCCTATATCAGTAGAGAGGGTTGAGCTAGGAGATGATATTTTTGGGGTCCAAACCTCTAATCTTGCTGTATCACCATTGATATAGGAGTAGTTTAGGTATATCAGTGAGTTTTGAGCAAAACTCACTGATGGACCTACCATATCTGAAATTCTGAAAAACCTATATCAGTAGAGAGGGTTGAGCTAGGAGATGATATTTTTAGGGTCCAAACCTCTAATCTTGCTGTATTACCATTGTTATAGGAGTAGTTTAGGTATATCAGTGAGTTTTGAGCAAAACTCACTGATGGACCTACCATATCTGAAATTTTGATAACCCTATATCAGTAGAGATAGGGTTGAGCTAGGAGATGAAATTTTGGGGTCCGAACCTCTAATCTTGCTGTATCGCCATTGCTATAGTAGTAGTTTAGGTGTATCAGTGAGTTTTGAGCCAAACTCACTGATGGACCTACCATATCTGAAATTCTGAAAAACCTATATCAGTAGACAGGGTTGAGCGAGGAGATGAAATTTTGGGGTCCGAACCTCTAATCTTGTTGTATCACCATTGCTATAGTAGTAGTTTAAGTATATCAGTGAGTTTTGAGCAAAACTCACTGATGGACCTACCATATCTGAAATTCTGAAATCCCTATATCAGTAGAGATGGTTGAGCTAGGAGATGATATTTTTGGGGTCCAAACTTTTAATCAATCTATATCACAATGCTATAGGAGTAGTTTGCAATATGAGGTTTTTAGGAATGATTCAGTCGGTTTTTATGTGCACACTAAGTATCAATATTTATGAGTTATGTTCTATAAACGTATCAGTTAAGCCAGAAAGATGGTGTCAGATTTATACACCTATACAACTACAAATTTATTATCCACCAACTTAAATCAGAAGAATTTTATGGTTAACAGATACCATGAAATTTTCCCAGTTGAGGCACACGGTGGGCCTGAAGTCACTTGATTTCAGGCCCACCCTGGGCCTGAAATAAATTTATTTCACGCCCAAGTTGGGCCTGAAATGGAGCTATTCAGGCTCAAACTAGGCCTGAATTGAAGTGATTTCAGGCCCACCTTGGGCCTGAAATGTTTTAATTTCAGGCCGAGCGTGGGCTTAAAATCATTTTATTTCAGGCCCACCGTGGGCCTGAAATCAGTTAAGTTCATTCTCACCTTGGGCATTAAATAAAATAATGATTTATAGAATAATATTCTATATTTATCTACAAGATGTGACCAAATCCTGTAATTTTATATAATTATTAATTTTTAGAATTTGAAACAAATTTTTTAAATTTATGGTAGAGATAATCCATCTTACTAAGTAAATACAAAATGCATACCAAATTTCAATTCCAGACCATTGAGTCATATTTTCAAATTATGTATCAGAAACCCACTGATGGACCTTCAATACATGGATATATATCACTATTTAGAGTTAACCAAAGAGATGTTATTTCTGGTGTGCAAACTTAGTCCAAATCATTATGAGTTATGTTTTCTTACTGTATCAGTTGTTACACTACATTGCAGCAAGTCGATGTGAATCAACATCACATAATTGTTTTCTTTTTCTGGACAATAAATTCTGAAAAACCTATATCAGTAGAGAGGGTTGAGCTAGGAGATGATATTTTTGGGGTCCAAACCTCTAATCTTGCTGTATCACCATTGCTATAAGAGTAGTTTAGGTATATCAGTGAGTTTTGAGCAAAACTCACTGATGGACCTACCATATCTGAAATTCTGAAATCCTATATCAGTAGACAGGGTTGAGCTAGGAGATGAAATTTTTGGGGTCCGAACATCTAATCTTGTTGTATCACCATTACTATAGTAGTAGTTTAGGTGTATCAGTGAGTTTTGAGCAAAACTCATTGATGGACCTCCCATATCTGGAATTCTGAAAAACCTATATCAGTAGATAGGGTTGAGCTAGGAGATGAGATTTTGGGTGCCAAACCACTAATCTAGCTGTATCACCATTGCTATAGGAGTGGTTTAGGTATATCAGTGAGTTTTGAGCAAAACTCACTGATGGACCTCCCATATCTGGAATTCTGAGAAACCTATATCAGTAGATAGGGTTGAGCTAGGAGATGAGATTTTGGGTTGCCAAACCTCTAATCTTGCTGTATCACCATTGCTATAGGAGTGGTTTAGGTATATCAGTAAGTTTTGAGCAAAACTCACTGATGGACCTCCCATATCTGGAATTCTGAGAAACCTATATTAGTAGATAGGGTTGAGCTGAGAGATGAAATTTTGGGTGGCCAAACCTCTAATCTTGCTGTATCACCATTGCTATAGGAGTGGTTTAGGTATATCAGTGAGTTTTGAGCAAAACTCACTGATGGACCTCCCATATCTGGAATTCTGAGAAACCTATATCAGTAGATAGGGTTGAGCTAGGAGATGAGATTTTGGGTGGCCAAACCTCTAATCTTGCTGTATCACCATTGCTATAGGAGTGGTTTAGGTATATCAGTGAATTTTGAGCAAAACTCACTGATGGACCTCCCATATCTGGAATTCCGAGAAACCTATATCAGTAGATAGGGTTAAGCTAGGAGATGAGATTTTGGGTGCCCAAACCTCTAATCTTCCTGTATCACCAATGCTATAGGAGTGGTTTAGGTATATCAGTGAGTCTTGAGCAAAACTCACTGATGGACCTCCCATATCTGGAATTCTGAAAAACCTATATCAGTAGATAGGGTTGAGCTAGGAGATGAGATTTTGGGTGACCAAACCTCTAATCTAGCTGTATCACCATTGCTACAGGAGTGGTTTAGGTATATCAGTGAGTTTGAGCAAAACTCACTGATGGACCTCCCATATCTAGAATTCTGAGAAACTTATATCAGTAGATAGGGTTGAGCTAGGAGATGAGATTTTAGGTGGCCAAACCTCTAATCTTACTGTATCACCATTGCTATAGGAGTGGTTTAGGTATATCAGTGAGTTTTGAGCAAAACTCACTGATGGACCTCCCATATCTGGAATTCTGAGAAACCTATATCAGTAGATAGGGTTGAGCTAGGAGATGAGATTTTGGGTGCCCAAACCTCTAATCTTCCTGTATCACCAATGCTATAGGAGTGGTTTAGGTATATCAGTGAGTCTTGAGCAAAACTCACTGATGGACCTCCCATATCTGGAATTCTGAAAAACCTATATCAGTAGATAGGGTTGAGCTAGGAGATGAGATTTTGGGTGGCCAAACCTCTAATCTTGCTGTATCACCATTGCTATAGGAGTTGTTTAGGTATATCAGTGAGTTTTGAGCAAAACTCACTGATGGACCTCCCATATCTGGAATTCTGAAATCCCTATATCAGTAGATAGAGTTGAGCTAGGAGATGAGATTTTGGGTGGCCAAACCTCTAATCTAGCTGTATCACCAATGCTATAGGAGTGGTTTAGGTATATCAATGAGTTTTGAGCAAAACTCACTGATGGACCTCCCATATCTGGAATTCTGAGAAACCTATATCAGTAGATAGGGTTGAGCTAGGAGATGAGATTTTGGGTGGCCAAACCTCTAATCTTGCTGTATCACCATTGATATAGGAGTGGTTTAGGTATATCAGTGAGTTTTGAGCAAAACTCACTGATGGACCTCCCATATCTGGAATTCTGAAAACCATATATCAGTAGATAGGGTTGAGCTAGGAGATGAGATTTTGAGTGCCCAAACCTCTAATCTTCCTGTATCACCAATGCTATAGCAGTAGTTTGCAATAGGAGACTTTTAGTATATTAGTGGGTTTTTATGTGCATACTAAGAACCAATATTTATGAGTTATGTTCTATAAAGGTATTACATCTATACAACTACAAATTTATTATCCACCAACTTAAATCAGAAGTATTTTATGGTTAACAGAGACCCTGAAATTTTTCCAGTTGAGGCACACGGTGGGCCTGAAATCACTTGATTTCAAGCCCACCCTGGGCCTGAAATGGAGCTATTCAGGCCCACACTGGGCCTAAATTGAAGTGATTTCAGGCCTACCTTGGGCCTGAAAGTTTTTATTTCAGACCCTCCTTAGGCCTGAAAAGTTTTTATTTCAGGCCCGCCGTGGGCCTGAAATCATTTTATTTCAAGCCCACCGTGGGCCTGAAAAGTTAAGTTCATGCTCACCTTGGCCATTAAATAAAATAATGATTTATAGATTAATATTCTATATTTATCTACAAGTTGTGACAAATCCTGTAATTTTATTTAATTATTAATTTTTAGAATTTGAAACAAGTTTTTTTAAATTTATGGTAGAGATAATCCAGCTTACTAAGTCAATACAGAATGCATACCAATTTTCAATTCCTTCGAGACCATTAAGTCATATTTTCAAATTATGTATCAGAAACCCACTGATGGACCTTCGATACTTGGATATATATCAGTAGTTAGAGTTAACCAAAGAGATGTTATTTCTGGTGTGCAAACTTAGTCTAAATCATTATGAGTTATATTTTCTTATCATATCAGTTGGTACACTACATTGCATCAACTCGATGTAAATCAACATCACATAATTGTTTTATTTTTCTGGACAATAAATTATATTCATACAAATTACACAATTTCTATACAAATGGAGCTGAATCACCAGCAAAGGATGTTTTTTTACAACATTACTTCAAGAGATTGACAGTCTCATATTTTACAATACATGTCTCCCATAATATTTACTGTCAGATCAAATCTCATTTTCGTCATATCTCCTTGTTTGAAATCCATCTTCTCATCGTATAGGAGACATCAGACGTATTGCATAACAAAGAAGGCACAGTCCACGCTGAAAATAACAAACAGTATTTTTGATTTCAATAAGTGGGGTAATAAAATACTTTGATGATTTTAAAATTTTTAAACTCTTCCTCACTTACTGACATATGTTCTTCTTGGGGACATTTTTGTCTGACGAAGGGTCATTTGTCCAAGGGATGATGACTTTGTAGATATGGATGAATAGCCGTAAGTTCCTCGCGAGTATATTGTTTAAGTTCTTTTACCTGTCAAATATATCATGAATTTGAATGACATTTTTTACCAAATGATGAACATATATATGAATAAAGGTAGGTAGCTCACTGCTGAGTCAAAATCATGCTTATATTTACGGCCACTAATAAGAGAATTTAACCGCCAACAAGTGAAAGTGTGTATTATCACTGCACAAAGGTATTAAAATATATCTAAACCCTTGTTCTATCATATCCGTCTTCATCACTTGTTGCAGGGAAAACTTTCTTGACGATCTTATTGAAGCATAAAAAGTTGTAAAATCAAAATTATTAATAACCACATCATAATAGTAGGTCTTCTACAATCTATTAATTCATACTAATTTACATCACTTACTGTGAAGAAGGTTGAACAATATATTGACTTGTTGTATGACCTACCAGATGTGGATGCTCCCCTAAATAACATTTTACAGAAGGCATCAATGACCTCGCCTTTTGTAAAAACCTCTCCATTGAGGATTTGTAAGAATGAATGCAATTTCAAAGCAAAGGATGCATCCTCCCAGATAAATTCATTAGCCAACCTGCCAAGTTAATTGATAAGATTATATATTAAAGCCCCAAATATATTAACTAAACTATGTTTCATAACTTACTTTAGGTTCTCCAATTTATTTATCACGTAGGTCACTTCTTTATCTTGATTTTTCTTCTTCGACTTCATAAAATGCTTCTTCACAAACTACATCGATACAATTTAGACCAAACTAATTAATGACCAAATTCAATAAATTTGACATAATTTATATGAAAATAACTCACATACATAAATGTCTTGTTGTCTCATTTTGTATAGTTCGGAGGTCCTTCTTTTTTCCTCCTCTATATCTTCTTCAGACATGACTTCCATTACAGTAATGGTTTCTCTTGCTTCATCCATATCCTCCTCACTAAGTTTCCTTTTTCCCTTGTCCATGACATTTGATATTTGTTCCTTTCTTCGCTTCCCCTTATGTAATAGCTGGTGCCATACTGGACTCTCAATTGGAGTATCCCTGTAATCATACCGAGTTCGGTCACGTCCTCTCCTTGTTCTATAAGATACTGGATCAGAAAGATGACTGACTACAGGATAGCTTTCTTGACCCTTCATCCCCTTTTTTTCAATAATTGAAATTAATTCCTTAACCCTTTCATGCAAACATATATTCTCCTCTGTTAGCTCCTTATTAGGGTGTCTTTAAGAATGCATTCACCACATGGCCTTACATCTTCTGTGTCATGTCCTTGTGATGTCTCCATTGCCTATGGAATGTCATCCCCAATCTCAAGGTTCTCAAACAATGTGTTTTCACGTAGGTTAGGAATTATTTCAACAATCACCTGTCAATTACCAAGTACACAACTTTTACTGCCTCTATATCAAACTAACATAGATCACAGTTTAGAATAATTACCTCTTCGGACCTGATTTGGTTGACAAGGTCCCTCACCCTACTAATATGCGAAGGAATATTCCTCCACTTATTTATTCGGGGTCCTTCAACATTGTATGGTTTTTGAATGGGTACATGCTCCAAAAACCATGCCTACACAAAGTTTTCCAGACAATTACATTAATGACAGTAAAATATTATAAAATATAATTTAGGTTTATTCTACTCACTGCCAAAAGCCCAGCAAATCCCTTTACGTAAGGGAGGTTGGTGGTCCTCTGGTTTCCCTGACTTGATGAAAATAATTCCCCAATCTTAGGTAATTGGGGAGACAAAAATTTATGGATAGCTTCCACCCAGTTGAATCTACCAAGATTGTCATAATCATCTACTATATCTACAAGCCCTAGAGGGACCTTATATGTACTAGACGAAAATAAAATACAAACAAATATATACAAAATATATAATTTACAAACTAATAACACATCATCCTCTGATTCAACACTTTTAGAATAATGTTTAAGTAAGTCCTCAATTCTTGTTCTGGTAGGTTGTTATTCTTTTGAGAAGTAAGTACGATAGAGGCCATCCGATGCTTTAGTTGAATTAATAGGGACCGAAACTCCACGGTCCACTATACCCAGTACCAAAGCAACATCTCGTCTGGTGAACGCAACCGGTACACCTGAAACAATTAAAATATTTAGTTATCATTAACAATATAGGCTTCAACTTATTTCACTTTGGGCCTGAAATGAATTCTTTTCAGGCCCACGTTGGGCCTGAAAGGATTTCATTCAGGCCCACGTTGGGCCTGAAATGAATTGAATTCAGGCCCAACGTGGGCCTGAAATGATTCATTTCAGGCCCACGTTGGGCCTGAAATGAATTCATTTCAGCCTACCGAGGGTCTGAAGTAAATTCACTTTAGGCCCTCGGTAGACCTGAAATAAAATCATTTCAGGCCTACCGAGGGCCTGAAGTGAATTTCACCTTAAATTCACTAATTTAAATTGATCAAATATCAATCATTTAAGGCCAACTATATCCAAGTTTTATCTTACTATAGATATTGTTTATAATTCATAATTAAAACTATTACCTGAGAATTTAAAAACTTGCGAGGTTGAATCCCAACTTTCAAATATATTAACCAAAATTCCCCGGATATGCTGCAATTCTTGAATGTCCAAGAAAATACTGAAGGGCGACTCTTTGATCTTCGCAATGTGTTGATCATTTAAAATTTCAAATGCTTAAACAAAATGTTTAAAGTGGCCTAAAACACTGCACCAATGTAATTTTTTCCCAAACTCATCTGAACCCTACAGTTTTTATACATTACAAATTTATTCAGCAAAAATAAGTATAAACAATTTCACAAACTATGTTGTTCTTACCTAAGCCTATCGCTAACATACCTTGGTGATTAATGCCAATGAAGAAGACGATGAACCACCCACAGACCTTTTTCCTACCATTATGATGAAAATCAACCCTGCAGAAATCCTAAATCCTACTTTGATAGTGCCGAGCAGTATCAACTTCAACGTTAACACTTAAAGTCGCCTCAGGATCACACACTACCACTTTCCTGTATAGGAGCCTAGGTTTTGGTTGGGTGGAGGGATTCGAGGGATGAGCAAGCGACTAAAGCACAACTAGGGCACGCACAATGTCCTCCTTCAACAACTAGGGCACACTACGTTGTTGCGGTGAGAGAGAGAATGGCCAAAAATTCTACTACCTTGCCATCCGAACTACATATTATTATTTTACTGCAAAAGTGATTCGGATGTCTCGAAAATGAGAATGGAAAAGACATTTTGTGGCGCCAAGGGTATAATAGGAAGTTCACTTAAATGGCTGCGCCTTTTGGTAAAATAGAAACCATGGGACGCCCTTTGGTAATTTCCAATTATTACGTACGCCCTTTGGTAAATTACCGTTAAAACTATTTTAAATTTTCAAAATAAAATAGTGAATGATAGAACCACAATAGATTAGTACAGTAAAAAAAAAAAAAGACTAAGCTCAGTAAAATTTATGATATTTTTTAAAGTAGTTAACGCAACCAAAGCATAAGTTAGCAAAAGGGAATAAGTTAAAATATAACATGAGTGGATAAACAAATCAAGATAAGAATGAAAGACGTAAGGATTTACACGGTTTGAAATTTTAGATTCCTATTTTACAGTCAACTTGTAACGTCTTATGAGTCAACTCTTGCAAATTCATTATCCTTCTCTTTGGAAATCTTTCAGAGATAAAGAAATCTTTTCTAAAATGATAACAAAAGAGGATTATATTTATTTTAAACTTTCCTATGTCCTCAAATTATATAAAGGAAGATAAATCATAAGATTAATTTATAACTGATTGAGAGGAGATTTTTCTCCAAAGATATATACTAGTTGGAAATTAATCTCTCCTCGTTATAACAAATGGGAAATCTTATGCAAAAGAACTATAATAGAAGATATTAAATAAGTACAATAATAAAGACCTTAAACTTAAGAAATTTGAGTGAAAATAATAAAATGATAAGGTAAAAACTGTGAAAACTAAAACAATAATGAAAGAGTTGCTACGAATAATTAAGAATTGCAGTATGCTACTGTACTTATTGTATTTGTTATTCTATTTTTGATGCCCCCTTTGTACCATATTTTTAAAGTGAAGTTGGTCACTATCAGTCAATTATTTCATTATTATTAGTCTATTATCCACTATTCTCAAAACTCTATTCCTAGTGAACATTGTATTGCTTGACTCTTTGTGATATGTATCAATTTCTTCCGGCAATATCCTATTTTACAATTATAACAATATGAATTTGAAATTATGAGTCGATTGAAATTCAATTCAATTGATTCAACTTGTAACAGAAGCTTTTTTGTTACAGCTTATTATTATTATTATTTTACATTTAGTCAATTCCCTCGTCAACTATACATATCATAATTAACGAAGTTTTTCCAACTACATATATCGGTCAACTACTTTGTAGATTTTTATGAGTACAATTGATCTCTAGTGAAAATGGACTATGTTCGAATTGGATTGAATCAAATTTTATTAAATTTCAATATTTGATTAATATAATATATTTATTAACAAAAGTAAGATGATAAGTAAAAAGAGAGTTTGTTAGAGAGGAAGATTGTCGGTGAAATCAACTTCGAGTTTGGTTGATCAAAATTAATGTAGATGTGAATGTTTGAGTGAAAAATCAAGTAGGTTAAGGATGATAAGATATTTGACTATGGAAAATTAAGTTTAAGTGGATCACAATTGATTAAACACTTGATAGATGGAAGTCCAACAAATAGTTGACAAGAGAAGAAATCTATGTGGATCGCGATTGATTGAATACTTGGCGGTTGAAAGTCTAATAGGAAGTTGGCAAAGTAGAAATTTGTTGGATCTGGAGGTGGTGCAATCTTAACGCGGGCAAAATAATGGTATGATATTGCTTTGGCAAAGTCGAGGCTAGAGTTGAACTCTATCTCTTTAAAATGAATTTGTCTTGCACACGGTGCTCACGGAACATGGCAATAGTCTCCTAAGATACAATGACTTTATTTTGTAATAGTAGCACTGCAAATTGTAAAACCTCCAAATTTGAAAAAGCTTCTCGAACTCTCTAATTACAAGTATAGAATGCAGTACTTGTTTTGTTTTTAAATTGAAATAATGAAATGAGAAATGAGGGATCTTATTTATACCAAATGAAGGGGTAGAAGAATCTCTTAGTTCAATTATATCCATTCATCCAACTGGATAATCTAGATTGCATCCCTTCCAACACAATACCTCTTCATCTGGATGCCTTCCATTTGAAATTAATCGTTGAGATTGAGCCATCCAAAGAAGCGCTTATGCCTTCTAATTTAGATGAATTTGATTTGTTCATCTTAATTCAACGATCCAAATTAAGTTATGTCACCAATCCATGTGATTTCTCATTCACACACTAATTGGTTTTAAATCAACTTTTCAATAATCATTCACATGAATGAAAATTAATACATGCATGTATGTTAGCAGTAAAGGAGAGTTCAATCGAAAGATTATTGTATTAGAAGAAGAGCTTATGGCTTTGAACTTTTCTTAGTAGGGAGTATTATCGGATTTACTAGACTGTTTAGGGAATGTGATTTTTGAACTGTTGGTTTCCCGTTCGATTGCGATTCCTCTCCATGTACCCGGATTAAAATTTTCTATTAATTAGAAATAATCCGGATGGAAAGAAACTTTCCGAACGATCTTTTCATCATCGTACTATTCGATTGAGTGATCGTTTGAACAAACTTTTTGTTCAAGCAATCTAACGCCTTTGTCGAATAGCCGCGGAATAGATGATGATTGGATCGCCGATTTTTGTGTTTGATTTTGGGGTCCATGACAAAACATTAATATAATTAAAACTAGAACAAGAAAACAAGTTATATCTCTTGTTTTATCTCTTGATCTTCTATCGTATTTCTATCCTCCTCTTAGACGTCGTGTGGGCGACGGTCTTCCAAGAAACAAAGCCACCAAAACCACTCCTTCTTCCTCCTCCTTGCGCCGAAACACAAACTCCCTACATTGTTGCCACCGGCCAAAGAAAGAAGATGAATTCTTCTCCTTTGCTTGCCCTAGCCGCACACCCAAAGGTGGGAGATGAGAATAAGAAGAGAAGAAGAGAAAGAGAAATCTTTCTTTCTTCCTTGCTTGCGCACGCCAACCTCCCTTCCTCCTTCCTTGCCGCCGGCCAAAGCTCCACCAAGCCGGCGCCTCTCCTTGCTAGATGATGTCACGCGCCCTAAGGGAGAGAAGAGAAAAGAAGAATAGATGAAGAGAAGAAAGTTCTTCTCCTCCTTCTTCCTCCTACCGAGCCTTCTTCTTTTCCCTTGCTAGGTGTCAGGGCAAACCCTAGGAGAGAGAGGGGAGAGAGGGAGATAAAAGAGAGGCTTAGGGTTATTTGTTATGACTTTGGTTTCATGACTCATGAGGTATATATAAATTACAATAGGGACCATGAGGAGAAGTTGGTTTTGGTCTCCCAATGGATCCTAAACCCGACCCATTAATGATAACCCGCTTCACTAATGGGTTATCATTGAACTACCGCACCAACCTCATAATAATATATGGGTTCCACCATATTATGTGTACATAATCTCCCCATGTTTAAGATATCGTATGTCCATTAATTAATTAAATTACTGACAATTTAATTAATTAATATCTAACTCCATGAGTAGTACCACTCAACCTTATTATCATGTCGGACTAAGTCCACCTACAGGATTTACATGATAAACTTTATGAGCTCCTCAAGGGGATATCATCATCCTAAATAATTAGGACATGGTTTCCTTCTATAATTAACAACACACCATGTAAATAATATTATTTCTCAATTTACCGGGCCTATTGATTTAACGAATAAATCTCGCCCATTGATAAATTAAAGAAATAAATATTAAGTACATGAGCTTGTTATTATATCGGGATTAAGAGTATATACATCATAATAACTGAAGTCTGATTCGATTATATAGTTAATATAAATCGAATCACCTCTAATCGGTCCTGCTCAATGCACACAAAGTGTACTAGTGTAATTCTATAGTCAAGATAGACTAATACCAAATTACACTACAACCATTCCAATAGTTTGTTCAAATCCATCTCGGTTGTGAGCCACTACTTATACTTTACAAGAAACTGATAACATGATCTTTTGTGTGGCACCACACACCATGTTATCTACAATGTAAAGTAACAGACAATTTACACATATATCAAATATAAAAGCAAACACATGACCATTGTGATTCTTATTCCAAAATATATGTTCACCAAAAGTTAAGCTTATAGTATACATCTTAACAATCTCCCACTTATACTAAAAGACTATGCTGCCATCAAACTGGCATACATCTGATTCACATCCCCTCAACATGTCTATCATAAGCATTCGTTGGAAGGGTCTTAGTGAAAGGATCTGCCAGGTTATCCGCTGATGCAATCTTGGCGACAACAACTTCTCCTCGCTTTACGATTTTTCGTATCAGGTGGTACTTGCGCTCTATGTGTTTACTTGGCTTATGGGCTCGTGGTTCCTTCGAGTTTGCTACTGCATCACTATTATCACAATAAATTGTGATAGCTCTGGGCAAACCAGGAATCACCTCTAAGTCCATTAAGAAGTTCCCGAGCCATACAACTTCTTTGGTTGTCTTAGAGACTGCCACATACTCAGCTTCCATGGTGGAGTCCGCAACGCATTTCTGCTTAATACTCCTCCACACTATGACTTCACCTCCCAAAGTAAACACATAACCCGAGGTAGACTTACTGTTATCCTTATCTGATTGGAAATCAGAATCCGTGTAACCCACAGGGAGCAAATGATCTGCCTGGTAAACTAGCATATAATTCTGGTCCTTTTCGGGTACTTTAATATATGCTTTACCGCAGTCCAATGTCCTTTTCCTGGATTACTTTGATATCTGCTAACCATGCCCACGACAAAGTAGATATCCGATCTCATACATAACATAGCATACATTAGGCTTCCGACAGCCGAAGCATAAGGAACGACCTTCATCTCCTCTATCTCCTTTGATGTTTTAGGATACATCTCCTTAGATAAAGGTACTCCATGCCGAAAAGGTAGAAAACCTTTCTTGGAGTTTTGCATGCTAAAAAGAGCTAGGATAGTGTCAATATACGAAGCTTGAGATAAGCACAACATCATTTTCTTGCAATCCCTTATAACTTTGATCCCAATGATGTGTCCAGCTTCTCTCAAGTCCTTCATATCAAATTGTAAGGACAACTATACCCTTACGTCTGACAACACTTTGACATTGTTGCCAATGAGAAAAATGTCATCTACGTATAGTACAAAAAATACCACTACGTTTCTGTCACATCTCTTGTATACACAAGACTCATCCGGACTTTGTATGAATCCATAAGACTGGATTACCTCATCAAACCGGATGTTCCAAGATCAATGGACCAATTAAGTTTACACAAAAGATGCTCTTTGCCCTTTGCAATGAACCCCTCTGGTTGCTCATATAGATGTTTTCCTCAAGATTTCCGTTAAGGAAAACTGTCTTGACATCCATCTGCCAAACCTCTAATGGTGGAATAGTGGTATGGCTTAGCGGGCTTCCTAAGCAAATACCTAGTCATCCATGAGAGACCTCTCCATGTCTACAGATTAAAATTTTAATCCGAATGGAGACCTATCTCCCAAACGACCGTCTCGTCGTCGTACTATTTGGTTCAAGTTACAACTTAGCCAAACTTAATAGTTAGGCCTTGTAACTCACCTAACCAATTGGTCGCGGAAAAGATGACGAGCGGATCATCGATTTTTGTGTTTATTATTGGGGTCCATGACATGATCAATTATCAACATTAATTAATAAATAATTAAACTATGATAATTAATTAAGAACACACATGCAATAATAAGAATATCACATAAAATGATAGAATAAAAAAAAGCCAAAGAGAGATATGCCTCTTCTTTTACCTCGTGATCTTCTATCGTATGACCCTCCCCTCTTGGACGTCGTGTGGGCGACGATCTACCAAGATGCGGAATCACCAAGACCTCCAATTAATCCTCCTTCTTCTTCCTTCCTTTGCGCCAACAAAACCCTAGAGTTAGGGTTTTCCCGCCGTCCACCTTTCAAGGAAGAAGATGATGACGAGGGGAAGAAGAGCTCTTCTCCCTACATCCACCCTAGCCAACCTCTCCTTCTTTTCTATCCCATGGCAGTAAGCACGCAAGGAAGAAGATGACTCCACCACCCTCTCCTATTTCCGACGACAAACACTAAAGGAGAGGACTCCACCCGCCGGTTGACCACCCTCCTTCCACCTTTGCTTCCGCGCGCCACAAAAGAGGAGGACATTCCTCCTTGTCCAGCGAACTCTAACAGTAAAGAAGAAGGGAGATGAGAAGAGGAGATGAAGAAAATCGAGAGCTTTCTTCACCTCCACCGCCGGCGCCAACTCCTTCCTTGCGCCGACGTTCCTTGCTTTCTCTCTACTGCCCGCACACCACAAAAGGAAGAGGAGAGATATTCTTTTGTCTAGTGATTGCCGGCATCCAAGAGAATGAGAGGAGGAGAAGGGAAGAAGAAGAATCTCCTCCTTCCACCCGTCGGTGCCCTAGGAGGGAGAAGAGAGGGTTTAGGGTTTTGAATAATTGGATTAATTCTCATTAATTAGCCATAGTTTCATGACTCTCATGGGGTATATATAGGGCCACAATAGGGACCATGAGGAGGAGTTGGGTCTTGGCCTGCTAATGGATCCAAACCCGATCTATTAATGAAGAACATTCCACTAAGGGTGCATTTGGTTCAAGTTATAATATATAATCTCGGTTATGTCATTACCAAGTAATCACATAACCAATGTTATGGGGAATGAAATATATCCTGAAGTTGTTTGGTTCAATTTAGGTAATTAAATAAAATCTTGTTTGTTTGGAGGTAATAATCTATAAACTAATATAACATTTTACCGTATTACCCTTTAGAATTTGTTTAGATAATTTTATTTATTTAGACTTAAGGGCGTCGTTGATCGTCGGTGTCCACGTAGGCAGTCGGTGTCCAACACCGGCGGCTGACTATCGTGCCGACCGCCGACGATCGACGCAGATCGCCGGCCGGCGGAGATTGTCGCCTGCGGTGGTGGTCACCGGTTGTGGTTGTCGGCCGCTGGTGGTGGTTGGCGGCCACTGGCAGTGGTCCCGGCGATCGCCGCGGGCGGTGGTGGTCGCCGGCAGCCGACGGCGGTCGCCGGCCGCCGGGCGCCGCTAGGCGCGGCGCGGTCGCCGGTGCCGACGGCGGTCGCCGGTAGCCGCGGCCGCCGGCGGGGGTCGTTGGCCGTCATTGTCGATCGTCGATCGCGAATAATGCTTTTGGAAGTTAATAAATTGTAATGATTATTTTCGTCTTAAATATAAATATTCGAGGATAATTTTGGAAAGATAAGTTTCATAACCCCGGAATCAAGAAAAAACTTACTTTCCTAAGGTTTTCCGATTCCTAGTTGCATGCCCCCTTTTGCTGACGTGTCGGGCATCAATCATTACTTGGGAATCACTGATTATCTAAACCAAACAAGATTTTTGTTGATAACCTTGGATGAATAACCAAGGTTATCAAGGATAACCCCCAACCAAACACACCCTAAAGGTCTTTCATTGAATCACCTGACCCCCATATTTACATATGGGCTCCACCTATTATGAGTGCATCTATCTCCCCGTGTTTAAGATATCGAATGTTCGTCGATTAATTTAAATTACTGACAATTTTAATTAATCAACCTCTAACTCATTGACTAGTATCACTCATCCTTATCATCATGTTGGATCATAGTCCACTTACAAGATTTAACATGATGAACCTTATGAGCTCATCAAGCGGGCATCATCATCCCGACCCACCAGGACATGGATTCCGTCTATAATCAATAGCACACCATGTAAATAATATTATTTTCCAACTTACTGGGTCTATCGATTTAGCAGAATAATTCTCACCCATTGGTAAATCAAAGAAACAATTATTAAGTACATGTGTCCGTTATTATATCGGATTCAGAGCATGCACTCCATAATATAACCGAGGTCTGACCCAATTATAAAGTCAGTATAAATTGGATCACCTCTATTTTGGTCCTGCTCAACGCACACAAAGTGCACTAGTGTAATTATATGGTCAAAATAAACCACACCTAATTACACTACAACCATCCTGATAGTTTGTCCAACTCCATCTCGGTTGTGAGCCTCTACTTTATACTCTCCAAGGACTGATAATATGATATTCTGTGTGTCACCACACACCATGTTATCTACAATGCAAAGTATTAGACATTTATGCATATACTAATATAAACATGCATCAGTGATTTTGTGATTCTTTTTCAAAATGTAGATGACTATACTAAAAAGCAAGGCTTTTAGTATACATCCTATCAACCTCATAATCCATATGAGCAGCAATAGACAAGAGAATCCGGATAGACTTAAGCACGACTACCGGCGAAAAGGTCTCCTCATAATCGATACCCTCTTTCTAAGTACACCCTTTCGCAACAAGCCTTGCTTTAAATATTTCCACCTTCCCGTCTGATCCTCTCTTTCTATCCAATGACTTTTACACCAATCGCCCTTTATAGGTATGCATAAGACCATCCATGTCAGTCTTTCTTTTGAAGACCCACTTACACCCAATGGGTTTAATTCTCTCAGGTGGATCAACCAAAGTCCATACTTGGTTAGTGTACATGGATTCCATTTCGGACTTCATGACCTCTAGCCATTTCTCAGAATCTGAGCTCATCATAGCTTCTTGATAGGATGTAGGCTCGTTCAACTCAACAAACATAACGTCATCATGGTTAGACAAGAGAAATGAGTATCTCTCAGGCTGACGACGTATCCTATCAGATCTGCGAAGAGGTTGGTCTACTTGAACAGGCTTCGCAGTTGGTCTACTTGAACATGTTATTGATCCACAACTTCTTGTACAACAATCTCATGATCCACAACACTTTGTGATGCATGTTCAATGTCCATCAAGGCCTCAGTACTATCTGCATCTTGAACTTTTTCAAGATGGATTTTACTCTCACTATTTCTTCTAGAAATAAACTTTCTTTCAAGAAAAATGTCATTTCTAGCGACAAACACTTTTCCTAGTATGGGATTGTAGAAGAAACATCCCTTAGTTTCCTTGGGATATCCTACAAAATAGCACTTATTAGATTTGGGTTCAAGTTTATCTGAGACTTGACGTTGAACGTAAGCCTCACAACCCCAAATCCTTATAAAAGACATCGTGGGACTCCTCCCAGTCTATATCGTATATGGTGTATTTATGACAGCATTTGATGGAGCTCGGTTAAGTGTGAAAAGAACCGTCTCTAGAGTGAATCCCCAGAAGAAAGTAGGAAGATATGTTTGACTCATCATCGATCGTACCATATCTAAAAGAGTATGATTTCTCTGTTCGGACACACCATTCCATTGTGGTGTTCCAGGTGGAGTGAGTTGGGATATGATTCCACACTCTGGTAGATAGTCACCAAACTCTTGGCTAAGGTTTTCACCACCTCGATCTGATCGAAGCATCTTAATACTCTTGCCAAGTTGGTTTTGTACTTCACTCTTGAATTCTTTAAACTTTTCAAAGGATTCTGACTTGTGTTTCATTAGATACACATAGCCATATTTACTGACATCATCAGTAAAAGTGATGAACTACTGATAGCCTCCTCTAGCTACGACATTGAATGAGTCATATACATCAGTATGTATGAGTCCTAACAAATCTGTCACTCTTTCGCCATGTCCACTAAATGGAGTCTTGGTCATCTTGCCTAGAAGACAAGATTCACATGTCTCATATGATTCAAAATCAAATGAGTCCAGTAATCCATCCTTGTGGAGATGGGATATGCAACTCTCATTTATATGACCTAAGCGACAATGCCAGAGATACGTTTGGTTCAAATCATTTGGTTTGAACTGTTTGATATTTATGTTATAGATTGGGTTTTCTAAGTCTAGAACATAGAGTCCATTCATAAGTGGTGTACTACAATAGAATATGTCATTTAACATTATAGAACAATATTTGTCCTTTATGAAAAATGAAAAGTCTTTCTTGTCCAAACAAGATACAGAAATTATGTTCTTAGTTAGTACAGGTACATAAAAGTACTCCTCTAGTTCTAAGGTAAGCCCAGTAGGCAATGATAAGGAATATGTTCCTACAACTATAGCAACAACTCTTGCGTCATTGCCTACTCGTAGGTCTACTTCGCGCTTTGTCAACGATCTAGCTCTTCTAAGGCCCTGCACATTAGTACAAATGTGAGATATACACCGGTATCTAATACCCAAGAAGAGGAAATAGATAGATTGACTTCTATAACAAAAATACCTGAGGAAGAAATCTCACTTCTTTTCTTCTTTACTTCCTCTGGGTAGAGTTTGCAATTCCGCTTCCAATGTCCGGTTTTACCACAGTGGAAGCAGGTCGCTTCATTAGGCACCTACCTTTGGCCTTCAGTGCAGTAGAGTTGGCCTTGCATTTGGCTTGGGTCTTACCCTTGCCCTTAAGCTTCCATTTGCCTTTGCCCTTCAGTACCATCAGTAAATTAATGGTCATGGTTTTCTTGAGATTGGGTTTAGTAGTTTTCAACATGCTGAGCATCTCAGGCAATGATTTGTCAATTTCGTTCATGTTATAGTTCATGACAAATTGATTGTACCCTTCCGGCAACGATTGCAGGATAAGGTCCGTGGCCAATTCTTGATCCAATGAAAATCTTAGTCTTTCAAGGTTTTCGATATACCCAATCATCTTGAGTACGTGAGTTCCTACGGGAGTTCCTTCTTGCATCTAGCATGCAAATAGGGTCTTAAACACCTCAAACCGCTCGTGCCTAGCTTGCCCTTGATATAGTTGTTTTATGTGTTCAACCATATCATATGTATCCATGTTCTCATGTTGCTTCTGAAGCTCAGAGTTCATGGTGGCAAGCATGAGGCATGATACATCAAGTGCATCATCCTGATGCTTCTTGTAAGCATCTTTTTCGACGCGAGTGGCGGTAGTGATAGGTGCTTCTGGAAGAGGTTACTCTAGGACGTACAATTTTCGTTCTTGTTTGAGGACGATCCTCAAGTTTCTGTACCAGTCCAGAAAATTAGCTTCGTTGAACTTGTCCTTCTCAAGGACGGATCGCAGAGAGAGAGAATATTTGACGTGTTAGACGACATGGTGATCTACAACAGTAAAATATGCAGAAATAAGTATCATATCTAGATCATTTAATTAGGTCTTTAATTAAATGACACTCCCACTGAATTGTAGAGCTTTGGTAGGGGCTAGCCATGGATGTTGGCAAACTCAATTTGCCCACACTCTAGCTCCAAACCAAATAACGATTACATTCATGTGAGACAAGATCCATATTATACCTCATCTTGAGTTAGCTTTGACTAATCGCCCAAGACTTATTATAATTAGGTAGGTAATATTTTACCAATTACATCTTATGTAACTCTTGGAAACAAAAGGTCAAGATCCACATTACACATCATCTTAAGCTAGCTTTGGTTAATCGCCTAAGACTTTATATAATTGTTCTTTTACCCAATTTTCTCAACTTTTAGGATATACCTCTATGTTTCTCAATCCAATTGAGGTGACTTAGTTAAGTCTCACCCAATGTTCGATAGCGGGACATCACAATTGTCCTCTCGCACTCTACCAAGATAAAATGTGTCGCTTTACTTTGGCAAACCCAACAACAAATGATCGAGGTAGTTTATGAGTACCAAACTTTGGTAGGCATATCGAGTTGACTAAATTAAGATAAATGTTTACCTAATCATGAATCACATACACACATTGCATATATCAACATATAAGCGGTAAAATATGACATGGTTATGGCCCGTATACTACGATCTTCTCAATCCAATGAGAAAATCGATGGTCAACCTAGGGATAACATCTTCTCCAAGTGCATCCTTCGGTCGTCATGTGTCGTCGGCTTCCTTCTTGTAACTTTATTCTTCAATGGACATTCCACTCCTTATTTTGTATATTACAAATTAGGAAAACTCGAGTTACATTCGAGTCTAAATCTATTTTACAACTAGAAAAATAGAGATAAGGCATAACACGTAGGTCGTATTATCAATTACATTACAACATGCACACACACATATACATCTAATCATATTGGGGTTAAGCCCATAACTATGCACCATGTCATCAATCACACAATAGATTTAGGACATCAATTTTTATTATGATTGTGAAATGTCCATGAGCCGAAACCATAGGTTATAAAATTTGTTAAGTACAATCGGACCATAGCACACTTTCATATTCATATGATTATGCTATGGATTTTTAGTTTGATCAACACAAACTTTTGTATCTCAACAAATGCTCATACATTACACAATTCATAACAAAATTATGTCCTACTTCTATATCACATATAAAAGTTTTTCTAAACTTTGTATGATCTTTCGCAAGTGACTCTGATACCACTGTATAGATCTATAGGCAGAAATATTCAAAAATCGTAGTGGAAATAAGAGATCCCATGACCGATTCATGCGAAAGAAAACTCATACAAAGTTAATTTACAAATTCCTATCGTATATGTATACCTTTGGCGCGTGCCCTTCGCTTATCCCACTTGTCTGAGGTATGCCGGATCTCTTGCACGTTCAAGTGTCCGTGTCTCTATGCGTATCCACACGAACACGATCTCTCAAGCTTCGGTGAAGAATCACCTTTGTGTTGTTAGCCACAAGAGGAGATTCACAAAGCAAGAAGGAGAGGGAGAAGAGGGATTTTGGCCAAGAGAAGGAAGGGAAGGAAGAATGACAAGTTCATCATCCAAATGACAAGAAAAAACTCTTTTATACTCATCCCATGAATATGAAGAGTTTTTGTCTTTTTAGCTTCTCTCCATTAATGCTAATAAAAACCCACTTAAAACACATTTTCTCATGTGACTCTTTAACTTCTCTTCATCCAATGAAGAGAAATTTTTCATCTTCCTCTATTATTAATTTATTAAACATTTTAATAAATTAATATTTCATAAAAATGTGGTTGAGTCTAATCTAAATAAGTCAAACTCAAATTAGATCTCAATCTCATAATCCAATTGGATTCATTTGAGTCTAACTCAATTAATCAAATTTGGATCAAATTTTAGTCAAACTAAGATCAATTAATCTCCGAAACATCGTGTCCTTAGTGAGTGACCCAATAGGTTCTCGTAACGTTGGCAATATATCTAAACCACTTTAGACACATAAGCAATGAGCGATATCTAGCAATACATCATTACTACCCAAGTGACGAGAAAATAGAGATCCGACTTAACCTCCGTGACTATGACAATATATGACCTTGTCCTTCCATCCTCGATATCTAGATTGACCAATGAGACATAGACCGTGTCATCCTCGATCAATCTTTGTGTTTCTTGATCCCCGAGTAGAGTTATAGAATAAATGAGCTCAATATCTCATATTGACTCATTTGAGTATGACCATGCATTTTAGTAGTCCTACTCGATTAAAGGGCCCACAGATATCACTTCCCATTATATGGGAGGGATAGATTCTATCTACATCACTCAGATCCCTCTGCATAATTCATTACATATCCAGTGATCGCCTTTATAGTCCACTCTATTACGGGTGACGTTTGACGATACCAAAGTACATAAATCCTTATGTAGGGAACCGTAGTGACTTCAGGTCTAAAGACTATTCATACTAATAGTCACATGAGAAAGTTTCAGTTTATAACACTTATATGACAATCTATGAAACTTTCTCATGACGGGTCAATTCAGTACATATTCTCTAATGTATACCCATATATCAACTTGATATCATATATCCATGACTTGTGAGCTCATGTCATCAATTGATCTACATGCTAGTCTCCATGCATTAATATTGTCCTTGAATATTAATGTTTGACTAGGAATAGTTTAATATAGTGTTCTCTACATCATCTCACTATCGATTCAACCAATCGATATAATGTAGATAAAAACCTACTACCCAAGGACATTATTATACTTAATTATTTGACACAAATATAAAGTATAATAACCAAACATGTCTTTATTAATGATAAAATATGATATAAAAAGTCCCTAGTCAATCATCACATAATTGGTTCTAGGACTTCTACTAACATCACCAACATGGCCTATCCGACTCTAAAGTAAGTTCTCTATCAGAGAAGGAAGAAGAAGATGAAGAAGAAAGCCAATGGTATAAGGTGTTGCCTCTACTTAACAGAATAAGAGAACCAACATACCTAGATCTTACCATATGTGGTGTTTCTATAGTTATCAAAAAAGCATCTCCACGTCAAGTGTCGTGTGTCATTTACTTTTTCCTGTGAGATGGCGAAGACGAGCCTTGTGAGAGTCTATTATGCTCTCTTCCATTTATTAATTGCAATGTATTTATAACTAGAAGCTTCGAAGATTATTATTAAGGGAAGTTGATTTTGGTACTTGGTGGAAGTATATTTTGATACTCGGTAAAGGTAAACTTCAATGCTCAGGGGATCCTGTATTAATACTCGAGAGAAATAGATTGAGCATTATAACTTCGGCTTACTATAGTTTTACTATAGCAGTGTATATTGTAATGTACAAGAATGTGAATACTTGGGCGATTAATTTGAATTCTGGAGCACTATAGCTCCGTAATACTGTAACAATCATTGTAATGTACTAGAATGTGAATGCTTGGAGTCCCCACGGGATCGGAGTGGTTAGTGCATAGGGATGTTGTCTAAGAGGCCCTGGGTTCGAGTCGCGTGAGACGCACTGGATTAAAACTCTGGATGTTTGGTGTATCAATTCTCGGTCTAACTGTGCACTAATTACTCCGGGGACCGTGATTTACCTCCCTCGTGATGGCTTTGGGAGGGGTGCGGCGGGGATGATGGGGGCGAGCGATTTCGCCTTTTTTGTCTTAGAATGTGAATGCTTGGGAGTGGAATATGGTTTGTGGAGCAAAGGTATTGTAGGAGTCCGAAAATATAATTGCTTCGGTGAATAATAGGTTTGTAGAGCAAAGGTATTGTAGCAGTCCGAAAATGTAATTGCTTGGGTGAATAATATGGTTTGTAGAGCAAAGGTAATGTAGCAGTATTGTAGATTACTGTAGCAGTACTGTTACTAATTGTTTGGGAGTAGAAGCTACATTTTGAGGGCACTACAGCTTCGTATGCTGTAGCATTACTATATCTTCTTTACTGTAGCAGGTTCCTACTATACTTATTGTAGCTCCAAAGACTTTTGGTTGCTCGGGAGATAAATCTGATTTCCCAGGCACTATATCTTCTCTACTTTAGCAAGTACTATAGCAGAGTTGTCACTGCAGTGTATTGTAGCTCCGAGGACTTTATTTGATCGAGTGAACATAATTGTATTGCTCAGATGACCTTGGGCATATTGATTAGATAAACTTGGATATATTGCTTGACGAAATTTGGTCATATTGCTCTATAGATCTTGTCTCCAATACTTAGATGGAAATAATCCCGAAGCTCGAGAATGGATAATGTCAATATTTGGGGATAAATTCGATTACCATTACTTATGTATTGTAGCAATAGCAATGAATACTCTAATAGATATGATCCTTGTTACTGGTGAATATGTATCAAAAAAGTCAAGACCTTCCTTTGTTTAAATTCCTTTGCCACTAGGTACTTGTCAATAGTTTTATCAACCTTATGTTTCTTCTTTACAATCCATTTACATCCTAAAGGTTTGATTTCAGGTGAAATATCTATCAATTCCTAAATATGATATTGCATGATAAAATTATTTCACTATTGATGACTTCTTTCTAAAAGGATGCCTCAAACTTAATAAGACTTCGCTTATTGTCCTTAGTTCATTTTATAACATGTAAGTCATGAAATTAGAACTAAATAAAATTACTATTTTGGGCCTCTTATTGCATATTGGTTCTTTTATAATTGCATATTGGAACTAAATAAAATTTCATAACTTCTTTTTTGGAACTTTTTTTTCCTCTCTTTATAAGGAAAGATATCTTCAATATATATATAACATTTCTTAATTCAATTATTGTTCCAACATGTATATAAAAACTGTTGATTTGTACACTAAAAATTGATATTAACAACTATTATTGACATATCCAAGAAAAATACAATCAATTGTCTTTGATTTTATTGTGGTTTACTTTAGCTTAGGCACACCCACCTTAACTAAACATTCTCACACTTTGAGATATTTATAAGAAGATTTATGACCATTCCATAACTCATAAGGAGCTTTATCTTTACTTTTATAAAAGATTTTATTAAAAATATGATTTGTTGATAAAATAGCTTCCCCTCACAAATTCCGGGGTAAGTCTGAACTTATTAACATAACATTTATCATTTATTTAAGAATTTGATTCTTATGCTCATAAATCCCATTTGATTAAGGAGAGTAACGAGCTAAATAATGTCAGATTTTGCACAAAATTTATCAAATAGACTATCATATTATCCTCTTTGATCACTTTGAATACTTTTATTTTGTTGACTAATTTGATTCTCAACTTCATTCTTATAATTTGTGAATGCTTCTAAGACTTAATCTTTGCCTTTTAATAGATACATAAAACAGTATCTAAACAGTATCTAGTGTAGTCATCAATGAAAATTATAAAGTATTTTTCGTCTCCTCTAATTTGCATAAATTTTAAATTATATATGTCATTGTGAATTAATTCTAGAGGGAGCATGCTTCTTTCCACTGGATAGAAAGACAACTTTTTCATTTTAGCTTCAACACATATTTCACATTTATGTGTTAGATCAATATTGAATATTAACAATAAATTTAAATTCATAAGTCATTGCAAAGTATTATAATTTACATGTTCGAGTCTAAGATACTATAACTCAACCAAATAAATATAATTTATAATTTTATTACCATTGAAGTCACAGTTGTATACATTTATTTTGAATAGAGTGTTATATATATATATATATATATATATATATATATAGACTCAAACAGTAGCCTGAAACTAGTTTCGACAAAAGTTGACCCTTACACTAAATTCTTCTGGATGTTGGGAACATAAAGTACATTAATTAGTGTCACTTCTTTGCCCGACATCATCTTTTGTACCACCTTACCAAGACCAACAATATTCGAACTTGCAAAATTACTTATGATTAGTTTTCTCTCATTAATAGGGATGTAAGTTGAAAACTGATTTTGTCAAAGCAAATGTGTCATGTAGCATCAGTATTGACCCACCACTGTCTTGAATTGCCCACCAAATTAGCTTCAAATACAACTACAGTCAAGTTTAATTCTGACATATCTATTGACACTGACTTATCTTTGATCATGTGCACTTGAATGACTTTCTTTGGATGTCAGCAGTCTTTAGCCTTGTGTTTCAGTTTGCCATAGTTGTGGCATATTCCTTGAAACATTTTGGCATTCCCCTAGCTCTACTCTTTGCTGGGATACTCTCCTCTTGCTAATGTTTGTTTCTATCAAATTTTCATTGCAAATATAGGCATTTTTATTAATTCTGATTGTTTGAGATTATTTTCTTCAATTCGCAGTCTAACAATCAGGCCCTCAAGTCTCATCTTCTTTCGTTTGTGCTTTAGATAATTTTGAATTCCTTCCACAAAGGTGGGAATTTCTCGATTACCATAATAGCTTGAAAGGACTCATTCATTGTCATGCCCTGGACCTGCAGATTATGAATGAACAACTGCAATTCTTGGACTTGAGTTGTCACAGTTTTAAAATCAATTATTTTGAAGTCTAATAATTTATTGATGATGAATTTCGTTAGTCCGAAAACTTTTGTTTTGTACTTCCTTTTGAGAAATTCCTATAACTTCTTTACAGTTGACATTATACTATATATACACATTGTATAATGTGTTGTCCAAGCCAATGAAAATATAATTTCGACTTAAAAAATCACTATTTTCTCAAGCATCATATGTCATCCTCTTTCCTTTAATAGTCTCGCTTTGCGATATGGAGGGGGCATCCATCTTCATGTAAGAATCTTTAAATGGTTCTACGTGGTTAGGAAAATAACATCTTTTGTTGCCGTCTTTTGAAATCAATACTTGAAAATTTCTCTGGTATCTCACCATGTGCCGATAAAATAAGAGCCATCGAAGATGAATCCATCAAGATTGCACGAAAATTCATCTTAAAATTGTTGGATTTGGTGATGGTGCAATCTGGGCGCAGGCAGAGTGACGGTATAACACAACTTTGGTGAAATCAAGATTAGAGTTATCTCTTTAAGATGAATTTGTCCCACACACGGTGCTCACGGAATATGACAATCGTCTCCCAAGATATAATGACTTTATCTTGAGATAGCAGCACTACAAATCGCAAGATATCTGAACCGAAAAAAACTTCTCGAAATCTCCAAATGCAAGTATGGAATATAATGTTTGCTTTGCTTTTAAATAGAATTAATGAAATAAGAAATGAGATATCTTATTTATACCAAATGAATGGGTGAAAAAATCTTTTGGTTCAATTAGATCTCATCCATCTAACTGGAATTGGAAGATCTAGATCGTATCCCTTCCTAAGGAATATAATGTCAAGGAATATAATGTCTCTTATTTGAATGCCTTCCATTTGAAATCAATAATTGAGATTGAGTCATCTAAAGAGGCACTAATGTCTTCTCATTTGGATGAATCTGATTTGATCCAAATTAAGCTATGTCACCAATCCATGTGATTTTTCATTCTCACACTAATTGGTTCAAAATCAATTTTCCAGCAAAGTTTAAATAGGTCAAGGAGGATTAAATGTTTGACAATAATGAAATCCTAATAGGTCAAGATTGATAGAATATTAGGCATGACATGAGAAGTCTAAATATGTCAAGGAGAATCAGATCTTTGCAATGACAAAGTATTGGTAGATCAAAATGGACCCGATGTTAAGTATGAGACTAGAAGTCTTGATAGGAAGGTTAATCAATTAATATTAGGTGGGTAAAGTTCTAGTATCTTTTTGACATAAACAAATTTGGTGTGAACAATATTTTCAGCACGACGAATAATATTTTCAATGTGGTGAATAGTGTATCAATCAATTGATAAAGTGTATCAGTCGAGTGCTATAATATTTATGCAATAGTACAACCAGTTGATGAACAGTAGCAGTCGACTGATAACACTATAGTAGTAAATAGAATGTTTAAAACTCGACTGATGGACATCAATTGATTAATGAGTAATAATAATCGATTATTGGAACAATTGTAGCGAATAAACAATTTTTGGGTTAATTGTGACATTCAACTGGTTGGGCATCAATTGAATATGAATAGTAGCAATCGACTATACATAGTTAAATTAGAGTTCGTAAGAGTCGTTCAACAGTTGCAACATTCTAATTCAATGGCTCAATCGACTGATGGTGATGAATAATCTGACTAATAAGTGGAAATCAACACCAACTTGAAGGCTATAAAAGAAGAGTTTCGAGAAGATTTTGTATTGGTTCTTGGGAGTTTTAGAGGATAGTGTTGTTGGTGCAATCAGCCTCCCGAGTTTGAATGTTTGACATATATTTATGTTTGGTCAAATTTGACTAAGGGTTGATCCAAACAGGGCTTGATGTTTGGAAGTGAGCTAAGTTGAGTCAAGTTAACTGGATAACTAGCAAAGATAAAATCTAGTCAAGTCAAAGGTTTGACTAGATGACTACAAGGAAAAGTTTAAACATATCAAGGAAGACCAGATGATTGACAAGAAAAAGTCCTAGTAGGATGTTAGGCTAGAAACGTTTAAGTGGGTCTAGAGGACTAGAGGGTTAATAAAGGGAAATCTTGGGAGGTGAATCCTAGGTAGAAAGTCTAAATGGGTTTGGGTTTGGAGGACTGGAGGCTTGGCAAAAGAAAATCCTAAGGGAATGAACCCTAGGTGATGAGATCCTAAAGAGTAGACCTTAGGTGGTAATATCTTGGAAAGTCCAAGCATTAATCCTAATAGGTGAGGTAGACTTAAAGGGTTAGGCTTAATTCTATGATAGTGACCCTTAGGTGGTAAAGTCTTGGAAAAGTGAATTTCAAGAAAGAGGTAAGCTTAGTAGGTCGGATAGACATACAAGATTAGACTAGGTTACTTGTTTGTATTTGTATGCTTGTCTTGGAGGAGCCTCAAGCTAGAAGCAAGATTGGATAAGCAGACCAATGTAAACTAGACGCAGCCAGATCAAGTTTGGAGTGAATAGGACTTGACTCGGGTCGAACTGAATCTAAGCTGATTCGGTCAAATCAGATCTAGGTCGGTTGGGTCGACTGATCCCAAGGATTGCTAGACCGAACCCAAGGATTGGTAGACTGATCAGGTTCAGTTGGCCAGGTTTGAGTCCGAACTCAAGTTGGAGATGTACCTAGTTTGGTAGACGGATCCCAAGGATTGGTAGATCGACAAACCTAATGATGTTTAGATCATGAGGCTCGATTGAGATCATGAAGGGCTCGGTCTTTTGGATCAGGTTTATCCAGGATCGGTATACCGATAGGTTGAAAATTTGCTATAAAAGAAACCTGGGCATGATATTCAGATAATCAATTCTCTACTACTCTCCTACTCTGTGCTTGAAGAAAATATGCTGTGAAGCTCCGCGACTGAGAAATCTCAGGGAGGGGTGCGTTGCGCTCAAGACTTTTGGATCAACTCAAAAAATTTGTTTGTGCTTTATTTTGCAAGTTCTGTTTTATTTCATTATTATTTGTGCTTATAATTAAAACATGGAAGTAGTTTCTCTGCCACCGAAAAAGTTTCGGAAATGAGATAAGTTAGTAGATGGGCATCTCTCATACTAACCCTGAGAGGCAGGGAAACAAGTAAATTTGCATGTTTTTTTGTCTTCTTTATTTTTTTTATATTCTGCAGCAGCGTACTAATCTGATTAGAATGAATGAAGGATGAATTGAATTATATATGTTGATTAATTAATTACAAGTTTATTAGTAAGACATTGAGGGAGAGAAAAGATATGGATTTAAATTGTAAGTTAAAATTTTATATAATTTCTTTTCAGTATAGGAAGAAAAGATACTAAAAAAAATAAATGTCTTACAAATAAACTTTAGATGACACAAACACAAATTAGATAATTTGCATGAAGAATTAGATTTGAAAAATTCAATATTAATTAATTATTCAAAATTAAATTAAATTAATAAAAACAAATCTAATTTAAAAATTCTAATTTAATAAATTCAAAATTAAATAAGATTAAAAATTATTCTAATATAAAAAAATTCTAATTTAATAAAATTCGAAAATAAATAATAATAAAATAAATCTAATTTGAAATTTTCAAATTTAATAAAATCAGAATTAATTAATTATAAAAATAAATCAAATTTGAAAAATTCTAATTTAATAAATTCAAAATTAATTACTAAAAAAATAAATCTATATTGAAAAATCAATTTTAAATAATTCAGAATTAAATAATAAATTAATTAATCAAGATAATCATCAAGATAAATTTAATTTTAATAATTTAAATTTAATTGATCATAATGATCCAGATTATCTGAGTCGGGAAGAAATTATTTAAAAAAAAACTTGATTTAATAAGGCTGATTTGGGTAATACAATTAATTCGGAATAAAATAATAAATTAATTAATCAACATAATTTAAAATAATTCGATGAAGTCAAATATTAAAAATTCAAATTAAGAAAATCAGAAAATAAAATTAAAAAATTCAAAAGATAATTCTAGTAATACAAATCTTAAAAAGAAATATTCAAATCTTAATCCTAAATTAAATTTTAAAATTTTTAAAAATAATATTATAAATGTTAAAATGACAAATTTAGAAAATAATTTATCAAATTCTAAACAGATAAATTCAAATTTTAATTCGAATTTAAATTTTATAAATTCAAAAGATAAAATTACAAATAAGATAATTTCTAATTTTAAAAATATAAATCTTTAAAAATTGGATATTAAACCCTAACAATTTGAAATTAAATATTAAAAATTCAGAAAATAAATCTTTAAATATTAAAAATATTAATTCAAATTTAAATGTACAAATCCGAATTTCAATTTTGAGATTCATTATAATAAAATATCTTTAATTATGAAATAATTAGTAATTAAAAAAATAATTTAAAAAATTCAAAATTAAATCTTAAAAATTCAGATAATAATTCTATAAATTTTAAAAATACTAATTCAAATTTTAAAGTAAATAATACGAATTTAAAATTTGAAATTCATTATAATAAAGTACCTTTAATTATGAAATAATAATTACTTCAAAAAATAGAAATTAAATCCTAAAAATTTGAAATTAAATACCATAATTGAAGAAACTAAATCTACAAATCTTAACATGTCAAATTTAAATTTAAAAAATATAAATTAAATTGTATAACTAATTATCATAAAGTACCTTATAATTAATTATGAAACTAATTAATAAAATTATACCCAATGAATAATATAATTATTTCAAATCAAAACGTGCCAAATTATGTAGACACATTCACAGTCCACACGAAATAAATTAAATTAAAAATTTGATACAAATCAACAATTATTAATTAATTAAATTGCTTGACTCATTGCATACTTATCATGCACATGTAAGCTTGTAATTAATTATTCCTTTCTCTAAATGGGACGCGAATCCTGGGACGCTGGACTTCTAGACCGTCCTACGAGCATTTTCCAATTTACCTTGGCGACCGATGAGAAACTTTCGTGTGGTCGGGCCGGTCGCCCGAGGTTGATTGGAAAACCTCGTTAATTTTTTTTTGTAATTATTATTCCATGTTTAGTTATATTATGGCATGTCATATATGCCAGCCTTTTATTACTTGCTTAATCATAGAATGACTAAATAGGAAAAAGATTATTTGACTCTTTACAACCTAGTATCAGAACGTGGCGAGATGCTAGTATGTTAGAGAGTCTTAGTCTAAATGTGTCTGGGTTGGATAAAAAGTATCTAGTTTGGTTCACTCAGCTATGAGGAACTAACTAAAGTTACCTCACCCTATACTAAACTAGTTGATTAAGATTTTCACTAAGTTGATTAAGCATACAATTTCTAGAACTAATTTTGTCTAAGGAAGCGGTTGTTAATCTGATTAAGAAGGCCCTTATGCCTCACCATAACTTGGAAGTAAAAGTCTAGAAATGCCCACTTAATTGACTGAAGGCTAAACTTGAATCTAACACAAAGTTAAATAATCTTCTAATTTAAATGTAAATTTTAAATCAAGTATAATTGAAAATCATTTAACAAAACTCATAAAGTTACCGTGATTGATTATACTGAAACACTTACGAGTGAGATGAGAAGGACCATTAAATTGAAAATGTTACGAGATTAGAACGGAAAAACGGCAACAAGAATAATAGAGAACACACTAGATTTACGTGGAAAATCCTTGATAGGAAAAAACCACGGGCAGAGGAGGAAAAATCACTAAGAACGACGGAATACAAAGTCGACAACTCTTATATCATAATAAAGTAAAGAGAAGTAGAGAAAGGAGAGGTAGAGAAAAGAAAGAAGAGATAACCAAAAAGCTTTCTTAATTGATTGATTTAACTTGTCTATGAGATACACAATTTATAGGGACCTTAGAATACTTAGTCAAATAAAAAATTAATAACAAAACTGTTAATTAACAGATTTATAAACAATCTATTAATTAACATATTAATAAGAAAATATCTAATAAATATTAACAGATTAAACAGAATTCGTGTCACCAAATTCTAACAATCTCCACCTTGACGCGAATTGCACAAATCTTCAAATAAATATTCTCCACCTTTTTCACAAAAGTCCCACAGGCAAATCTCAGCATCTAGCATCAACCAAGTCCAAGTAATGCTTTGTCCTCTCATGAAACATCTGATCCTTCGTGAGGAAAATAACACTCTGATTATCACAAAAGCTGTAGTAATCTGTAAGTCTTCGCTAAGCTCACTGAAGAGTCCTTTCGGCCAAACAGCTTCCTTACAAGCTTTCCGTAAGTGATCTTCTTTTATCCATATCACCTTGTGACGGCAACATCACCTATTACTGTGGATCCCTGCAGAACATATAAACTGGCGGTTCTCCTTAGTCCCTTCATCACAACAAGAGACCCTTTACTAACCTTCACAGCTCCACCTTCACCAGTGTACTTGTATCCTTTAGAATCAAGAACACTCAAAGAGATCATATTTCTCTTCAAATCAGGAACGTGCCTCACATTACCAAGTGTCCGAATGACACCATCAAACATCTTAATTTTGACCGTACCAATACCAGCAATTCTGCAAGATGTATTATTGTCCATCAAAACGGCACCACTCGAAACTGTTTCATATGTTGAAAACCAGTCCCGATTGAGACACATATGAAACCTACAACCAGAATCAAGAATCCATTCCTCACTTTTCTTCAAATCAGCATCAGAGGCAACAAGAAGTTCACCATCACTGTAATTTTCGACAACATCAGCCTCACCAGACTTCTCTGATTGTTTTTCCTTCGAATTTTCACCTTCCTTATTCTGCAGCTTATAACATTCAGATTTGATGTGACCCTTCTTCTTGCAATAATTACATATCTTATCGCTATTTCTGGATTTCGATCTGCTCCTGATATTACCATCAGAGTCTTCCTCCTGAGTTTTTTCTCGAATAATAAGACCCTCACTCTGAGTCTCAGATTCTTCGACAAGCTGTATCATTTTCTCTTTTGAGAATAATGAATCATAAACTTCATTCAAAGTAAGAGTATCATAACTATATAAAATAGTATCTCTAAAAGCCGTATATGACGAGGGTAAAGACCACAGTAAGATTAATGCTAAATCTTCATCGTCATATTTGACCTCCAAAGCCTCTAAGTCAGAGACAATTTCCTTAAACACGGTCAAGTGATCTCTTAACGACGTACCTTCTGCCATGCGATGAGAATACAAACGTTGTTTCAGACCCAGTTTGCTCGTAAGACTTTTTCTCATGCACAACTACTCCAGTTTTAGCCATAGTACAGCAGCAGATTTCTCCTTCAAAACATCCTGTAAAATCTCATTCGATAGGTGAAGGTAGATCTGAGATAGAGCTTTTCGATCCTTACGTTCATTTTCCTCCTTTGTCCATGTCGAGGGCATGCTATCTATCCCGAACAGTGCGTCGTCCAAATCCAGATGCGTTAGCACTGCTCGCATCTTAACTTGCCACAGTGTAAATCTGGTGTTGTGATCCAAAAGCGGAATATCATACTTCATGCTTGCCGTTGTCATTAATCCCGGTTGAAATCCTCAAAACCAACCTTGCTCTGATACCACTTGTTACGAGATTAGAATGGAAAAACGGCAACAAGAATAATAGAGAATACACCAGATTTACGTGGAAAATCTTTGATAGGAAAAAACCACGGGCAGAGGAGAAAAAATCACTAAGAACGACGGAATACAAAGTCGGCAACTCTTATATCATAATAAAGTAAAGAGAAGTAGAGAAAAGGAGAGGTAGAGAAAAGAAAGAAGAGATAACCAAAAAGCTTTCTTGATTGATTGATTCAACTTGTCTATGAGATACACAATTTATATGAACCTTAGAATACTTAGTCAAATAAAAAATTAATAACAAAATTGTTAATTAACAGATTTATAAAGAATCTGTTAATTAACATATTAATAAGAAAATATCTAATAACTATTAACGGATTAAACAGAATTCGTGTCACCAAATTCTAACAGAAAATATTTTGAAAAAGTTTTCAAAATTTAAATGATTGTTTTCTTAAAATTATTTTTAAAATAGTTATTCAATATAGTAATGTTTTAATAAATTTCATTCTTTGATTTGATGTATTATGTAAAGTTAGGGCTAAAAAAATTCATATATCTCGATAATAATATGATATTGTCCACTTTAGACCTGAGTTTTCATAGATTTGTTTTTGAACTATACCTAAAATGTCTCATACCAATGGAGATATCTTTCATCTTATAAGCTCATGATCTTTTTCATGTACTTGCAATATGGAATTTTGATTTTATTCTTAATAATTTTCTCCTTAAATGAAAGATTATCATTATTCTAAGCCTAGCGTCAAGTATCCGGTCACTCATCTTGTTCTAGGTCTCCTCTTAAGCATTCGGTCACTCTTGACCTATTTCGAGTCTGCTCTCAAGTATCCGGTCACTCTCGATCTACTCCAAGCCTCCCTTCAAGCATTCAATTACCCTTGACTTGCTTCGCGCATCCCCTCATTTGTTCAAGGTCACTATTCCATCCACATGGCTTGATCTAGACCATAGCATTGATACCACTTGTTAAGACTAAATGAATTAACATATCTCTATTATGGTATGATATTGTCCACTTTGGACCTAAACTGTCATGAATTGATTTTTGGACTCTACCCAAAAAATCTCATACTAATGAAGATATATTTCATCTTATAAATTCATAATATTTTTCATGTAATTATAATGTGAGACTTTTATTATATTCCCAACACATACATATATAATTTTTTAAAAAGTATACACCTTTAAAAATCATGTTTGTTGACTAGCACATAGAGTCAAAATTCATAAGTCAACTTAGAACATCTAGACCCCTAAACCCGTAGAGACCTGGTTGTCTTCATTGTGATTAACAATGATGTCCTAGGGTGTGTCAGATTAAGGAGAGATTTTTATTTTTTAAATAAATACTTAAAAAGATTTTAAAAATTACATTTCAAAAATTATTTTGAAAAATTATTTTTCCACTTTGAGAAATATTTTAAAAATTGCTTTGAAATGTGTAGAAAAATTTATCAAAATGCAAAATTTTGAAAATTACTTTACAAAAATATTTTGAAATCTCATTTTTTAAATTTTAAAATATTGAAAAACTTTTTATTACTTGAAAAATACCATTTCAACTTCAAAATACAATTGAAATTCTATATGAAAACCTTATTTTTGAAACTTCAAAATATTTTTGATTTTTTTTTGAAAAACTTTGTTTCTAAAAAAATTTAACAAAAATTTGTTTTTGAAAAATCTTAAGGCTAAGATTTTTTTTTTGTTATTAGAATTTTATTTTGAAAAAATCTTTAATTACTTAAAATATATATATATATATATAAATGATATCCTGCCAGAGGCTTCATGAGTGATCGTGAGCGACGTGCTCACGTGGCACTGCCAGTTTAGTTTTTTATATTAAAAAATTCTTTCTTTCTCTCTCCCCTATTCACTATTTTTAATATAAAAATATTCCTTTTGTTCTCCCTTCCCATCCTCCTTCCATTATAGAAACCCTCACTCTTTTTTCACTTTCCTAAATTCTAAATTACCCTCGCTCTTGCGCCTTTCTCCTTTGCCGCTATCTTCTATCGCTCTTGCTCCTACCCTCGCCGCCATCTTTTGTCATTGTCGCTCCTTCCTTCGCTGGATGCAAATAAAGTTATCTCAAGGTTTTGCTCACCGACCGACGAATATCCTCAAACTCAAACAAAACCTGATGCAACTGCCACCACCCCCTTTCATTCTGCCTTATGATTTTTTAATTAGGGTTTTAAACTACAACGTTAGCTACTACAGTAGTATGGTGATACACATTGTAACAGCTACTTCAAAGTTACAGCTTTAACTTTGTTACTTCTATAACCTTGAAATTGTTAAAACCTTGAAACTACTACAATGGGAATATTGTTGTATTTTTTGTTATCTTATTTACAAAAAACTTGGCAAACATCTACATTATGAAATTTTATAAGATGCTACAGCATGAAAGTCTTACTACACAAAACTGAGACACTTTATATAGCTATTTAAGCATAATCAGCTACAATATTATGTATAGTTGGTCAATAGTAAATTTGTAAAAATATTTACTCTGCTGCTACAACGTGAAAGCAAACTAGCTTTGGTTAATCACGTTGTGGCAGCTACTTCAAACTAGCTACTATAATATTGTAGCAGATTTTGTATAAGAACTTAGTACTCTTTGTAGAAGCTACTAGACATTAACTGCTACAACATCAAACATGTGTACAAGTACTTACTATACGTTGTAGCAGCTACTGGACAAGAACTACTACAACGTCAAATATGTATTGTAACAATTACTGGTTAATAGCTAATACAAGCCCAAATTAGCTTTATTCGCCAGTAGAATTGCTACATGTTGTAGTAGCTACTTTATAGTATTTGCGCCCCCGAGGCTATGGTGTAGCGGTAAGGTCACTAGTAGTTAACCCAGGCATCCTCAGTTCGATCCCCAGCTACGGCGTATTTTGTAGGAATTTTTCCTCCAAATGGGGCGTAAACCTTGGGACACTGGGCTTCTAGACTGCCCACCATGAGCACTTCCCGATTTACCCTGGTGACCGGTGGGAAACTTCCGTGGGGCCGGGCCGGTCACCCCAGGTTCAATTTGTCTGCTGCCTGGTTCATCATTTTTTTTACTTTATAGTATTTGCTATACAAGCTTCACAATTTGGTAACAAAAACAAAGGTGGCACGCTCTCTCTCAAACCTCCACACTCGGTCATAAGCCCTCTATATCTAATATATTTTTTTCTACAAAATAATTTTTATCGTATGTTCTTTTATTAGAAATATTAATTTTTTGTGTTATATAATTTGTAGAAAACTTCACAAACAGTTCATTCGATGAAGGTAAATCATTTCATTTTAAGTTGTAATTCCCTCTAACACAAATAAATTGTTTATACGTGATTCTAAATGATATTTTTAATATAGGTGAAAACATATGTTGTCTTTAAAGGCCGGTAGGCCGGGAATTAAGATGTCTGGATAGAATAATCTAAATAAGTTGATAGCTTTAAGGGTGCATTTGGTTCAGGGTTATCCTTGATAACCTTGGTTATCCATCCAAGATTATCAACAAAAACCTTGTTTGGTTTAGATAATCAGCGATTCCCAAATAGTGATCGATGCCCGACACGTCAACAAAAGGGGCATGCAACCCGGAATCGGAAAACCTTAGGGAAGTAAGGTTTTTCTTGATTCCCAGGTTATGGAGCTTATTTTTCTAAAATTATCCTCCAATATTTACATTTAAGACGAAAATAACCATTACAATTTATTAACTTCCAAAAGCATTATTCGCGATCGACGACCGATAATGACGACCGGTGACCACCGCCGGCGACGATCGCCGGCGACCGGCGACAATCGCCGGCGACCGGCGACGATCGTAGGCGACCGGCGACGATCACCGGCGGCCGCCGACCGCCGGGCGGCAACCACTGCCGATCTCCAGCGGTGTCGCCGGCCGCCGGTGGCGACCACTGCCGATCGCCGGCGACGCCGCCGGCCACCGGTCAGCGATCTGCGTCGATCGTCGGCGGTCAGCGGTCGGCGCCGACAGTTGGCCACCGGTGTTGACATCGACTGCCTAAGTGGACACCGACTGCCTACGTGGACACCGATGATCGACGTCGACGCCCTTATGTCTAAACAAATAAAATTATCTAATCAAATTTTGAAGGGTAATATAGTAAAATATTATATTAAGTTATAGACTATTAACTCTAAACAAACAAGATTTTATTTGATTACCTAAATTGAACCAAACAATTTCAGGTTATGTTTAATTCCCCATAACCTTAGTTATGTGATTACTTGGTAATGATATAACTGAGGTTATATATGATAATTTGAACCAAACGAACCCTAAGGGTTTTATGATTTTATACCAGAACTATAAAACTAAAGGGATGACAAAACGAGCTTTTGAAGCATATTATGATAAAAATCTAACACTTACCTCCTTTACATCTACAGGAAAAGAAAGGTCATGTGTAATATAAAGTTCAAACTCTCAAAGAAAACAATCTAAAGTGAAAATTTTTAATATTTAGGGTCAAAGAATTGTAATAGATTCAGGAATAAACAAAATTATTTTCTATAAATTAGTGATAAGGAATAGATATATTATTTCAAGTTGTGTTTATAGGTCTTGTAAGATTATTTTCTGCCTTAAAACTCTTGAACATACTAAAGCTTATATAATATGTTTCATTCTAGTTGTTGTTTGTATTCCAAAATTTCTAATTTGATAGATTTTATTTTATCGTGTATATCTATAACATGAAATCAAAAGACTATAACGTGATATTAGCTGCTATAACTGTATAGCAATATTTTGAACATCATAACTTTTGAATCTAATATCAGAATAAGGTGATTTTTGTTTGAATTAAAGATTGTTCAAAGATCTATAATTTTAAAAAATGATCGCCTCATTCTGATATTCGAGTTAAAAGTTATAATATTCAAAAATTTATTACACAGTTGTAGCAGCTATTTTGAGTAGCTACTATAACATATAGCAGCTATTGCTGAATAGCTGCTACATGTTGTAGCAGCTACTGTCGAGTAGCTGCTACAACTGTATAGTAAACTTCCAAATATCATAACTTTTGACTCAGATAACAGAATGAGATAATATTTTTAATTATAAATTTCTAAATGAGTTTCGATTCGAAAAAAATCGCTCTATTATGATATCACAGTCAAAAGTTATGATGTTCATAATATTGCTACACAATTGTAGTAGGTACTCATATTATGGTATTCAAAAGTTTACTACACAGTTGTAGCAGCTACTTGACAGTAGATGCTACAACATATAGTAGCTATTCAACAATGGCTGTTATACATTATAGCAGCTATTGCAAAGTAGCTACTATACGTTGTTGTAGATATTGCACAGTAGTTGCTACAACATGTAGCAGCTATTCAAAAATAGCTGGTACAACTGTGTAATAAATTTTTGAATACCATAGCTTTTGACTCGAATATTAGAATAAAATGATCCCTTTTTAAAATTATAGATCTCTAAACGTTCTTCGATTAAAAAAAATCATCCTATTCTGATATCGGAGTCAAAAAGTTATGATGCTACATGTTGAATAGTTGTTGTAGCAGCTACTGTCGAGTAGCAGCTAGTACGATTTGAAAAAAATCACCTTATTTTGATATTGAAGTCAAAATTTCTTATGTTAAAAATGTTGCTATATAGTTGTAGCAGCTAGTATGTTGTAGCCTTTTGTTTGCATATTACAAATATACTCGACAAAATAAAATCTATCGAACTAGAAATTTTGGAATAAAAACAATGACTAGAATGAAACGTATTATACAAGCTTTAGGATGCTCATGAGTTTTAAGATAAAAGATAATCTAACAAGACCTATGAATACAACAACTTGAAATAACATATCTATTACTCATCACTAATTTGTAGAGAATGATTTTGTTAATTCCTGAATTTGTTACAATTCATTAACCTTAAATATTAAAACTTTCCACTTTCGATTATTTTCTCTGGGAGTTTGAACTTTATACTGTATACGACCTTTTTTTCCTCTCAATGTAAAGAAGGTAAGTGCTAGATTTTTATCCTAATATTCTTAAAAAGGTTATTTTGCCACCTCTTTAATTTTGTAATTCTGGTGTAAAATTATGAAACCTTAAAGCTATCAACTTGTTTAGATTTTTGTATCCAAGTGTCTTAATTCCTGACCTGCCATCCTTTAAAGACAACATATGATTTCATCTATATTAAAAACATCATTTAGAATCACATATAAACAATTTATTTGAGTTAGAGGGAATTATAACTTAAAATAAAATGATTTACCATCGAATGAACTATATATGAAGTTTCCTACGAATTATATAACACAAAAATTTAATATTTCTAATAAAAGAACACAGTGCTTATGATAAAAATTATTTTACAAAAAAAATATATACTAGATATGGAGAGTTTATGATTGAGTGTGGAGGTTTGAGATTGATAACATCACCTTTATTTTTGCCGCCAAATTGTAAAGCTTATATAACAAGTATTATAAAGTAACTGCTATAATATGTAATAGTTGTACTGATGAATAAAGCTAGTTTGAGCTTGTAGTAGCTATTAACCAGTAACTGCTATAATACATGTTCGATGTTGTAGTTCTACAACATGTAGCAAGTACCTGTACACATGTTTGACGTTGTAGCAGTTATTGTCCAGTAACTGCTACAACATATAGCAAGTACTTCTACAAAATCTTCTATAACATTATAGCATCTAGTTTGAAGTAGCTGCTACAATGTGGTTAAGCAGAGCTAGTTTGCTTTTACGTTATAGCAGCAGAGTAAATATTTTATAAATCTACTATTGACCAACTATAAACAATATTATAGTTGAATCTACTTAAATAGCTGCATAAAGTGTGTCAATTCTATATAGTAGAACTTTTACATTGTAGCATTTTATAAAATTTTGCAATATAGATGTTTTCCAAATTTCCTACAAATAAGATAACCAAAAAAATTACAACAATTTTTCTGTTGTAACAGTTTCAAGATTTTAACAATTTCAAAGTTATAGTGACAACAAGGTTGTAGCAGTAACTTTGAGATAGCTGCTACAATGTGTATTACCATCATCCTGTAGTAGTTGACGTTGTATTTGAAACCCCTAATTAAAAAATCGCAAGTCAGAATGAAAGGTGTGGGGGCGGTAGCGTCGGGTTTTGTTTGAGTTTAGGGATCTTCGTTGGTCGGTGAGAAGAGCCTTGAGGTAACTTTGTTTGCGTCCTACGAAGGAAGGACCAGCAGTGATGGAAGATGACGGTGAGGGTCGGAGCAAGAGCAATGGCAGATGGCGGTGAGGGTAAGAGCAAGAGTGATAGAAGACGGTAGCGAAGGAGAAGGGCACAAAAGTGAGGGAAATTTAGAATTTGAGAAAGTAAAGAAAAATTAAGGATTTTTATAATGGAGGAAGAAAAGAGTGAGAATAAAAACAATATTTTAATACTAAAAAGAACGTTGTAACAATAAAGTTACAAACATAATCTTATTCAAATTTTTTTTTGAAAATAACTCTTTCACTACTTAAAATATTCTATATGTTTTAAAAATTTTAAAATTTATGATAATGCACCTTAATATGTGCCTTTCAAAGAGTTATTTCCAAAAACTTAACTTAGTATCTTTTGAAAATATTTTTGGAAACATTGAAAATATTGTCTTATTTCAAAATATTCTAAGTGTTTTTAAAAACACTTATTGTTGGTGCCAAATCTAAGGAAACCATTGGTAATTAACTTTTTTAATGTATGTCAAAGGGAGAGACTAAACCTTAAGTTAGAAATCTAGTAGGCCTCAGTTTGGCATAAGATCCTTAAGACCTAACGTCTTACTTAAGAATTTGTCAAACATCAAAAGGGGAAGATTATTGGTGCAATCAGCCTCCAGGATTTCAATGTTTGACAATATACTTATGTCTAGTCATATTTAACTAAGGGTTGATCCAAACATGTCTTTATGTTTGAAAGTGAGTTAAGTCTAGTTAAGTAAAAGGTTGACTGGATGATTAGCAAACATAAAGTTTAATCAGGTGAAAGGTTTATTGAATGACTAGCAAGGAAAAATCCAAACAGGTTAAGGGAGACCAGATGCTTGGCAAGGGAAAGTCCTAGTAGGATGTTAGGCAGGAAAAAATCCAAGTGGATCGGGAGGACTAGAGGCTTGGCAAAGGGGGGATCCTAGGAGGGTGAACCCTAGGTGGAAAGTTCAAATGAGTCTGAAGGATACGAGACATGACAAAGGAAAATCCTGGGGAGTGAATTCTATGTGGAGAGATCCTAAGGAGTCACTTTGAGTGGTAAAGTCTTGGACAAAGTCCAAGAATTAAACCTAATAGATCATGTAGACTTATAAGGTTAGGATTGATTATAAGAGAGTGACTCTTAGGTGGTAAAGTCTTGGAGGAATGAATTCCAAATAAAAGATGAGCCTAGTAGGTCATGTAGACTTATAGGGTCAGGCTTTATCATAAGACGGTGACCCTTCGATGGTAAAGTCTTGGAGCAGTGAACTCCAAGTAAGAGGTAAACCTAATTGGTCAGGTAAACTTACAGGATTATGCTATGTTATTATTATTATTTTTTTGTATTTGTATGTTTGTCATGCAGGAAATAAAGATAAATGCAAGATTAAGGAAGCTAATAGACACAAACCAGACGCATACAAACTAAGTTCGGATTGAGCCATACTTGACTCGGGTTAAACCGGATACAAGTCGATTTGGTCGACCAATCCTAAGGATCGGTAGACCGAACCCAAGTATCGGTAGACTGATCCCAAGGATCGGTAGACTGATCAGGTTTGTTTAACCGAGTTCGAGTCTGGACTTGGGTTGGTGAGTGTCCTAGTTTGGTAGACCAATCCCAGTGATCAGTAGACTGATAAACCTAATAAAGATTAGATTGCGAGGCTTAGTTGAGATCGCAAAGGGCTAGGTCTTTTGGATCAGGTTTATCCAGGATTAGTAGATCGAAAAACCGCTATAAAAGAACCCCCGAGCACGACGTTCAGATAATAAATTCTCCACTACTCTCTTACTCTGTACTCGAATAAAAGATGCTGCAAAACTCTATGACCTAGAAAACTCTTGAAGTGGTGCGTTGCGCTCAAGACTTCCGAATAGGCTTAGAAAATCAATTTGTGTTTTATTTACAAGGTTTGTTTTATTTCATTATTATTTGTGCTTGTAATTAAAACTTGTAAGTGATTTCTCCACCTTCGTAAATGTATTGGAAAAGAGATAATCTTGTGGACTGACATCTCTTTTACCTAGGCCTTGGATGTACTAATTCTGGGAGGTTTGGAACCAAATAAATCTGCATGTCCTTTTGTCTTGTTCTTTATTGTTTTAATATTCTGCTGAGTAATAATTTGATTAGAAAGAACGAACGACGAAGTACGAGAAAAATAAAGGATAGATATTTACCCGTCCCCTTATTGATCGACCAGTCCTATAGTTGCTGCATTTCCATACTTCAGGAGACATTATAAAACAATCACAAAGAGCTCAAAGCAAAGTTTAATTCTTTCATGGTAATTATTTTATTTACATTATTAGTATCCTTGTGTTTTTTTTACATTGCTTGTATGTGTTGCAAAATGTTTCTCTGCCTCCGGATATCCGATAAGGAGCAAGCTAATGGATTATCTCTAGGATGGTAGACAGTAGAGTAGGAATTGGGTTCCAACGCACATAAATCGTCTTGTGTTGACACTTGTTTCTATCTTTTTATTTGGTTTGTATTATTCATTCCACTGTACACTAATCTAGTGTAGACAAGTAAGCGAGGATAATAAGCTAAAAGAATTGTTATTCATCTCCCTCTCTCTGTCTCTCTCTAACGATGTCATTGATCCCTGTAACTTTAACTCTTAAAAAACTATTTGTAGTAAAGTATTCACCTGAGAAAGAAAACTACTCATGCCAAAATACTGATCACTCTCTCTTACAACTCATATGCCATGAGATTACCTTCTAAATTTCTTCCATATAAGATATTTGATTGTCCTCAACGTAGAGAGACTTTTCGTCTGCCAAGAGGCTTTGCCTTTAGGCCTTTCTTATTTGCTAGGTATTTAGTTGACCTCAATCTATTGAGAATTCTCTATCTGCCAAGAGACCTCACCAGCTTTCTGATTTGTTATCATCTCGCCAAATGCTTGACCTACCTAGACCCATTTGAATTTTTTTTTAACACAGGTTAAACTTTTCTTTTCTGCCATATGTCAATTTAACATTAATCCACTTATGTTTTAATTATTGCTCTCGCAATGTAAAAGTCAAATAACCCTCACCTACACACTTGACACACAATATAACCCAATATGAATCTAACTTTAAATCTTTTCTAAATACATCAAAATTATATATTCAAACTCGATCACTTGAGGTATACAAAAAAAGACACCTGCAATATAATAATATTCATTTTTCTTGAATTGAAGCCTCTAGAGTCGTCAAATATTTTTAACCAAAAATATTTTGATGATCATGTGAAACTCGAGTTCTGGAAAAATTAAAGATATATAAACATACTTAATTAAGGGAATACTGGAAGTACAACAATACACATTTCACATGTATCTAAGAATTTTAGGATCGTTTGAGATCTTTAAATAAAAGTTATTAGTAATCAGCCGTAATCAGCACTCAGGTAAATATTATTTCAATCGACTACTTAGTATTGTGAAAGAGCTATGATAGAAAGCGTGAAATTATAGTATGAAATTCAACGTGAATGACGTGACATTTTTCATGTACACGTCTGATTGCCGCTTGGTCACCGATGGCGGCCTCCGACCGCCGCTCCGAACAAAACTATAACCTGGGGAGCACGGTGAACCCGTCGAGGATCGCTACAATTAGAATGTCACGTCATTCACGTTGAGTTTCATGTTAAAAATTCACGTTGTCTATCATTTTGTATTGTGAAATCACACTTAATTCTATAATTTTAATTAATTATTAATTATTGATGAGCTAATTTATTAATTTTGATAGCTTAATTGAAAGTATACATTAATTACGTACATTTACTAAATATTTATTAAATTATATAAATTAATTAGTAATCAAATAATTAACCTAGTTTTTAATTACTAGTTAATTGGAATAACTTAGTCAAGTGCTAACTGTCAAATACTTTAGCTAAAAGTACTTAACGATCAAAGTATACAATTTTCCCTTTAATTCTCAAAGTATATTTTTGTTTATTGTTTATAAATTTTTGAGCCTTATAAGACCATTTAAGTTCTTTTGACCAGACAATACTTGATAATCCAAAAGATTTCATATTCATATCAATGAACAATAACACATTTCTACTATTCTTTTAAATTTGTACATTGATCCTGCCCTATATTTGGCACCATACGGGCAGAGTGTGTGGCACACGACCTGGCCAACTTCAAGGTCCACGTGATTGTACGGACAGCCAGCTCGACAAACGTCCTGGCCAGACCCAGGGGCTTCGCCGGCCGACCGGACTCAAGGCGGTCGGTTAGAATAAATATAGCGGTTCATTCGGCCGGTCAAACCCGGCCGACCACATTAAGGCTTACACGCCTCCTTCGGCCGAGTGCATCCGCCCGGCCGTCCTTTGTGCCCATGCTTGATATCCGTCCGGGCGTGCCGTCCTGATGTCCACTCGGGCACTCTCGCGGAATCACCCTGGGATAAAGACAAAATACACTTGCACCAGCTGCAGATAACGGGTCGTCACCACTCGTACGAACTGACACTCTCTGACAGGCGCCGACTTACAGAAACCTGTCTTTGGCCTCACACAAGACAAATAGTATACGACAAAGAAGGATGGTTATAATCGACATGACCATACCATATCCTATGACCCTGTCAGAGGATCCTGACACAGGCCATACTCAAATCGACAGACCATTCCATATCTTCTGACCTGTCAGAGAATCCTGACACAGGCCATGCTTGGTCCTTTTCCCGGTTATATAAGCCACTCCCATCCTCATTATCAGGTACGCATACACGCGCGAGCCTCTCATTTTCCAGTGCTCCATTATTTCTACTGTTCCTCGGAGTACTGACTTGACCGTCGGAGTGCCTTGCCGGGACGTCTCCGGCTGGGTTGCTAACGGTCATCTTCCTCAGCAGGTTCACCTCCAGTCGATTGGCCCTGCACCAGGCGACATCCACTTCCACTCGGTCGGAGGACACCCCCCACGACGCTGTCATTCTGCGCGAGGACGTCCCGTCGGCATCCACGTCACTCATCGCTACACCGTCATCCGGTTGCGGCTCCACTACGCTCGGCGACAGGATCATACATGTTCATTTTCCTCTATCCTGAATCTTATAAGCCTATCCAATACTTTTGGAAAAAAATACTTCACAACTAATAAGTCAAGCAAAATGAATTACATATATAGAGCTATTCGGAAATACAGATACACCCTTTAATAAACTATAAAGTATAAAACATTTTGGATTTTCAATAAACTTAAGTACTATTCTTAGTAAATCATTATTTAATAAATAATAAATCTTCAAACATCTAAATAAAAATATATTCATCTTTATTTTGGGTAAAAATAAAAAAGATGCACAAATTATAAATCATCAAAAAACATATCATATGTTTTATCTAGAAAATATCCCTTATTCTAAAGTTATTATAACAACTACTAGCTATTATAACATATAGCAGTTACTCAGTATTTGTTATAATATTGTTTCTTATTTCCAATGATATTGTAGTAGTTATAACTAGCTGCTATAATATGTAGAAGCTTTTCTCTAGCTGCTACAACGTGTAAAACCTAATGCAATACTATTGTAATATTGTAGAAACTACTTAATAGTTTCTATAACTATTTTAAAGTGATTTTGATTGAATTTAAATAATTGTATCCAAGTTGGTAAAGAGTTTTTTGATATAATAGTATTCAAGATTTATGATTTAGGGTTCAAAGTTTTAGACTTTAGGATTTAGCTACAATTGTATAGCAGATACTTGATAGTGCTACAACGTGAAAATTATCTATTTTATTTTAATAAAAAATATTATATATAAAACACTTTTATATTAAAATGCTCTTTTACTAAGTCAAAATTACTTAAACGGATGAATCACTTTATCTTAGGCAAAATCACTTTAAAAGTAGTTGCTACACAATTACTACTAAATAAACTATAAATCCTAAAATATTAAATTCTAAATTCTAAATATTATTATATCAAAATACACTTTATCAACATGATCAAAATTATTTAATAAACTTCATCAAAATTATTTTAAATTCATCAAAATGAATTTAAAACAATTGTTGCCTCTACCTATGTAACTGTTACACAATTGAAAAAACTATTAAATAATTGTTATAATATTACGTATTGTATTAGATGTTACATGTTGTAGCAACTATGGAATAACTTTCATATGTTATAGTAGTTATGGAGTAACTGTTACACATTATAGTAGCTATCCATAGTTACTACAATAATGTTGGAATAAGGAATATTCTCGGGATAAAATGTCCAAACTTTTGACTTTTTTTTTTAAGGATGATTTTTGATGATTTACTAATTTGGGGAGCTTTTTTTTATTTATTATTTTTTAAAACATTGATAAATTTATTATTTAGATATTTGACAGCTTAATTCATATATTTAAAGCACTTACATTTCGTATCAACTTTTTTTTCCTCAAAAAAATTGAAATAAGAACAATAATATGAGTGACAGATGAATTGTAACTTTTGTGAATCATATTGATATTAACTTACTAAAAATTATTAATAACTTTTTAACCTACTGTAACAACAATTAATGGAAAAAAAAATAATGTGGAAATTCACTTATCCCTTAAGACCCTTGGCATATCACCTAAACCTACTTATGCACTGTCATTTATTTCTGAAAATTAATTATACAACCTGATGATTTGCTTGTTGCTAGAAATGCATATCACTCTCATTCCAATTATAATTTAAATTGCCAAATATATTTTCCTTGATATATGTCTTTTTCTTTTTTAAATATCCTAGCAAAATTCACCTTAATTCCCTATGCTATTCCTTGCTGTAGTTTCTTCTACTTTAAGCACGTAGTGTTTGATCTTCAGACTATTACTTTTCATGTCTTATAGCTAAATCTTTTCCCTTTATTTGTTGAAGTAAACAGTGATTTTTGTATAATAATTTTATATTTCAATTTGAATAGGAATTTGGTGGATGAATATGGTCATCACATGGCTCGCATTGCACGAACGCTATTTGATGCTATAGCGGTCAATCTAAACCTTGAAAGCAAGATGTTGCCTTCCTATTTGTTAGAAGATGATGGCACATTCCGAATATATCGCTATCCCAAATGTGCCAACGCAAATGATTACTTGGCCATGGAAGCCCACACTGATAGCTCCATCTTGTCTATTGTCAACCAAGATGGAGTCGGTGGGCTCCAAATCCGGCGAAACGATGGTTGGTTCGACATTGAACCTATCTCCGACACACTCATCATTAACTTGGGGGATTTAATGCAAGCGATTAGTAATGATGAGTACATGAGCGTAGAGCACAGAGTTAGTGTAAACGAAAGCAAAGCAAGAGTGTCTCTTTGTTACTTTGGCTTTCCGACGGATAGTTGTTCAATCAGTAGCTCAAGGTATAGGAAGTTTACTTATAAGGAGTTCAAAATGCAAATGCAAGAAGACATCAAGGCCTTTGGCTCAAAGGTAGGGCTAAAGCGATTCAAGATTAATGATGCCCAAGATGCATGAGACTTAGTTTAAACTTGGTTCATTAATTACAACAAAAAGATATTGGAGGATTCAAGAAAGAATTTGATTTCTCCATCTCAATCATGCTTGAGAATGCTCTAATATAAAAAGAGATAGCGAATACAACAAATAGCTCTCAATGATGCTGTACTTTTGTTTTTGTTTTAAAAAACCTATGCAAATTGTTAGATAACCAAAGTATTATTGTTCATGATAAATTGGAATTGCACGTCTATTTATAGAGAGTTAAATATTAAACATTATTTTCAATAAATTCATGACTTTCACCTCCTGTATTCAAGAAAAACTCCTCAAAGGATAAAGGGTCATTATCTTCTTCTAAAAGCTTTGGATAGTGTTTCACAATCATTTTCTGAAAATATAATTATCTATATATTAGCTTCCATTGTCATTATCTTCTTCGAATATTTTTTAATTGACATTAAATATTCAATTTATATTGATTATTTCTTAAGGGATTGACTTGATTTCACAAAATTTTTTTATTAACTATCAAAGTAAATTGGAAAGTGCTCGGGTGGTTCATTAATTCAGTATTCTTAGGTCAACCGCCAATTAAAAATTAATCATCTATTAATTTATCAAAATTGAAACTCGGTTCTTATATGTTTAGATAACTAAGAAAACATTATTCTACCACTGTATAATTATCATATGCTCTTTGTTTTGTTACACAACAAGCAACTATTGTGATCGATGATTGAATTGATGCACTATTTCATTCTCTAAATCACTAAGAGTAGTATAATCTAATAATTGAAACTTGTCCAATAACTACTAAAAAAAATATCATAGTCAGAGTAGCAGTGAGTTTCCTCAAAAAGATATTTTTGTATTTTTTAAATGTGACCAACCAGGAACTCCATAAGTTTAATTATAATTTGAATACTATTTAATTGGTGCCAACACCCTCTCGATCATTGTCTAGTGAGCAGGAGTCCTAATAATATTTGCTTGAACCAAAGTGCCCGAGGAGTCGAGTCAAGAGGCACAAAGTTAAGTTAGGAAGCATGAGAGACATGCAACTAGGTCTGGGTGCTCAAGTCGGGATACTGGACTAAATCAGAAGTTCAAATGATAATCGGGTCAAGGTGCATGGGAGACCGTCGAATTAGAGTACTCGAGATACTGGACTGAATTGCTGAGCGACATAGGAAGCCGAATCAGGTGGTCGGGATGCCAAGCGACTCAGGAATTATATTTTGTGAATGTGACTGACTATCTAGGAACTCCATAAGTTTATTTTTAATTTAAATACTATTTACCATATGGTGCCAAACATGTAATGTGCTCATATGAAAACCATGGATATTATTGTTATTATATGTTGAGTAAACACTAAAAAAAACACCATTTAACGACGAAATTATTCAGTGCAGTGCTGGCCGTGGCAGTGCAATGCCAATAGCGACAATGAAGTCCAGTCACGGCAGTGCAGTGCCCGGGCAAACACTACCGGGCGCGATGGGTGCTCAACACCGGCAACCACAACAAATAGAGAAAAAAATCCACGATGAAAAGAGAAAATTGGAGAGGGAAAAGAGAAAAAGTACATGCATTGTCGGAGGAGAAACCTGAGGAGGAGAGATCGTCAGAGGAGAGATCTCTAGTTGTCGGTTGGGAGATTGCTAGTCACCGAAGGGGATTGATCAGAGTGCAAGGGGAAGATTGGGACGCAAACCATAATTTTGTCTCAATTTTACAACGGCTATTTACTCCGTCGGTAATGGTGACGATGAATAAATATTCTGTCGCTAATAATGATGGAGAGTCATAAAATAATCCATCGTTATCTATCAGTAATAAATTGGAAACATAGCTAAATATGAATGGATTATTTAATATCATAGCTAATAATGACGGATAACCTATTCACTGTCACTATTAATAAAGAAATATATATTAGTCGCCACTAATAGAGATGCAGTAAATAATCTGCAGTTAAAATGATCGCTAATGCATAATTTTTTTAGTGGAATATGGTGGCAAACATCTCTGTTGCTTTGGATTTGTTTTGAATAGTCACATGCTCATGATGAATGCATATAGAGGTTTCAAGAGAAACATTATGAAATGTACCAATGGTTGCAAAACAAATGTACATTTTCCAAGTTGATTATCAACCACACAAAGAACATGAATTCTGTATTTAAGGTGTCCGTCTTCCTCATGCGTTAGTCATAATATCTGAGCTAATAGTTCTCTTAATTTATTTCCTCCATGTATATAAAAAAAAGAAACTTAGGCAATGGTCATACATATATATATATATATATATATGGGGGTCTGATTTGGGCGCCCAACGTGAGCGTCCCTCATAGCAAAATAGGCCTAGTGAGGGGCGTTCAACGTGAGCGTCCAAATTGGACTTCCAACCTATATATATATATATATATATATATATAGGGATTTGATCCCCCGTGGACCAAATCCTGCGGACCGCCTGCGTGGCACGCGCAGACGAAGGCGAGCACGCTCCTCCCTTCCCTTCGCCTCAAGAAACTCGACACCATACCACTGAGCGGTGACCTCATCTGCTGATCACACGCTCCTCGCCGGAATCAACTTCCTCGGCGTCCTCCTCTCCACCCCCGACTCCTGTGTCTAGCTCCTTCAGTGGCCCATCCTCGTCCTCGGCATCGCCCTCCTCGCCGTCGCCCTCCGGCTTCGTCGACGCCTTCTGGCGCATCCCACGCCTCCTCCTCCTCCTCCTCCTCCACCTCGCCGCCATGCTCCTCCTCGTCCTCGGCATCGCCATCCTTGCCGGCTTCGTCGGCGCCTTCTAGCGCATCTCGCGCCTCCTCCTCCTCGCCGCCATGCTCCTCGTCCTTGGCATCGCCGTCCTCGCCAGCTTCGTCGGCGCCTTCTAGCGCATCTCGCGCCTCCTCCTCCTCCACCTCGCCGCCATGCTCCTCCTCGTTCTCGGCATCGCCCTCCTCGCCGTCGCCCTCATCGACTTCGTCGGCGCCTCCTCCTCCTCCACCTCGCCGCCATGCTCCTCCTCGTCCTCGCGCTCGCAGGGCTCGTGATCTTCATCTACGCCGTCACCGCCAACGGCTCGGCCACCAACAGGGCCTACTCGAAGTACGAGTTGGAGGAGTACTCCGGCTAGCTCCGGCGGAGAGGATGCTGGCCAACCTGCGCCGGGAGTGGAGGAAGGCGGGCGTGGTGCTGGTGATCGCGCTCGTCGTGCTCGCCTTCGTGCCTTCGTCTATGCCATGCTCGCCTTCGTCTGCGCGCGCCACGCAGGCGGTCCGCAGGCTGTTCGCAGGATTTGGTCTGCGGGGGATCAAATCCCTATATATATATATATATATATATATATAAGAATCTTTTATGTTTGACATTGTTGTAATTGCATAAGTATAAACTTATAATGGGAATGCGCCTAATAATTTATATTTGCTCGTACTAAAATGCTAGGGGAGTTGAGCCGAGACGAACCAAGTTATGTCAAGGAGCATGGGAAACAACTAGGTCAAGGTGCGCAGGTTGGGATACTAGCTAGACTGAGTCAGGAAATTCGAGAGAACCCAGTCAAAATGATTGGGAGATAGTTGAATCAGAGTATTTGAGAAACTGGGTCGAACTGCTAAGCCACTTAGGCAGTTGAATCATATATCAGGATATCGAGCAACTTAGGTGGCAAAGGTGATTCGTTCGTCTCAGTATCCCCGTCGATCCGTCTCAGGATCAACACAAAAGAGGTAAATCACGAGACTGTTAGTCCGGATGGTGTAAATAGTGCGTAGGGAGGACAGACACACTGACTTTGTTAAATTTTGACTCCTCTGATCTCAAGTCTCATGAAGCCTAATCAGGTGGTAGGGAAGTTAAACTACCGAGGCTTGTGATGAACATGATTTTCATTTGCACCCACTACAAGTACCCACGAGAAATCCTCTCGTCCATTCATATCCATGATATCATTAAATTATGGTTCAGTAAAAATCAGTCATCACTGTAGAAAAAAAAGTTAAAAGATAATACTTTATGATCTATATGGTTGAAAAAAGATTATTAAAAGTATTATTCTTAAAAATATGTTTAAAGAGAACGCTTAAAAATATTATTTTTTTTCCAAAAATATTACTTTTACCACGCTTAAAAAATATTATCATTTTTAAAAAAAAACAATGCATTTGCAACTCTTATAAAGCAGTATCTTTCTTGAGGACCGCAATGTTAAATGATGGTTTGAAAACAATTTAAAACCTCTTTAATTACTTTTCATAATAGTTTAAAAAATGGTCACATTAGCTATAAAAAAAATTAATTGTACACATGTGAATTTAAGATTTACAACAGCTTAAGATTTACAAAATTATCTATACACATTTGAATTCCCATCACTCTACACAAAATTAACTTTTACAAACCTTAAATTAATTTTTTTTTCATGATTTTCAAAATGTCTTCTCTGCATTAGTAATATAATCTTGAAAGAAAGTCAATTCCTTCTTGCATCTCTCTCGTCCTTCCGAAAGAGACATATATCGGCGAATATTTACCTTCCTTTAACTTGACCAAGTACTTTCAAGGCCTTGTGTTAAGTACGGTAAATTAAAAACTCGATTAAGAAACATTCTTGGAAGTTCCTAAAGATTTTCTCGGAATATATTTTAGGATTTCAGGTACTTAGAGGAGGTTTCGAGAGTTGAAGGCTAGAAGACCAAAACTTAGGTCTGTAGGAGTAATTAATCTAAAGGGAAGCGTTAAATCGCTTTTAGCACAAAGTGGAGGAGGGTCGACCTTCAATAAATAGGAAAAGGAGGGCTTTATTACAAAATGACCACCCTTATAATCCCGCCGCTTCTCCTTCCTTCTTCGCATCCTCCGCCAGTTACATAGCTCACTCCCTTGCAAGCTCTGATCCGGCGAGCTGACAAGGGATCTCTCTTGAGCACGAGTTTCCCCTTGGAGTTCATTGGCCATTTGACCACTGGATCTCGTCGCTTAGTGGTCGCACGTGATTGTGAGTCTTTCACCTCCTAGGCGTCGACGATTGTGTCTCCACTCCACCGGGTCTAGATCAGAGGAGATTTATCCCTAGGTATGCTTTTCTCCCACCTAGACTTGTGGATTTATCTTTTCGTGGGTTATCAAGACTTGCCACTCCAATTTAGAGATGCTGGGCTGACAGTTTTGATTCACCCGATCTCGATTGGGGAAGGGTTTGGAGGGGCGAGAGGTCAACGGAGCAAGAAACCTTCACCTGGTTCTTGCTGCCGTTCTACCGGATTTGGATAGAGGGACCTCGGCGGCTCGTGTCTCAGGTGAGTCTTATGTTTATAGATTAATACCTCGGCGGTTCTAAATGTTTGTCGTGAACTGTGAATTGCTTATGGGATCATGACAATGGGATTGATATTTCGATGGATACAGAAACACTATTTGAATGGATTGATTTTGCTGGATTTTGATTCTGCTTTTGGGTTGTTTTATTCTGATCAGTTTGTGTTACTGGATCGTGAGATTTGATTAGTCTATTTTGGTCTTGATTCATTCTTGCCGTGAATTGTACTCTGAGTGAGAATGATTTGTGGGTAAGTGGTTCCGTTGGTTTCGGCTAGAATCAGGGGTTGCGAGGAATTGTTTCGTTTTCTGTTGGAAATCATGTTGTTGCCTGTTTGGTTTTGCTTTGGCTGTAGATCTGCCCCGTAAGGCAGATCCTGTCCCACTTTGTTCTCTGTCTCACTTGCTAACGACGGCCGACGAATAGTCCGATCGCCGATCGGACACCATCGGCAGCCTCCGGCCGCCATCCCGAACAAAACTATACCTTGCGGGTACGATGAACCCGTCGGGAACACCACAATTGCAATCTTGTCAGATTCACCGTCGAATTCGACGAGATTGTAATTGTGATGATTACAACTAGTTTACTGTTCTTTCAGGATATCATTTGATTCGGAACGATGATCAAAAATCATCGATGATGTCCGATCAACGATCGAACGACTCACTGACCGTCGTCGACGTGTGCGAGACAGGCAAGACAGGGGACAGAGGATCCCATCTACTGCCACTTAGGCCTATGTGTGGCAGATCCTCTTTGTTGTGTGATAGAAGTTGCGATGTTTATATCGGTCTTTAGTTGCTACCATGAGAGACCCGTGGTGGTGGTGAAGTTTTGAATATGTTCGGTTGTTAAGGGACCAATTGTTGTTTAGTTTCTTGTTATGGTTGGGATCTCCATAGTGTGGTGTGCCTTTGGGTTATTTTTGACTTGCCGAGAGAGGATCTTTTGGTTAAACTTGGGGTTAAAACTAAATTGAACTTAAGGTCTGTCTTCATATTTTCAGGAGTTGGTATAATTATTTATTTTATTATTACACACTTAGTTTGTAACTTATAAATATTATTGCGATTATTAGTAACGCCCAAAGTAAACAATCAAGGATCGTGAGTCATGCAGTAGGAGCTGGTCGAGACTGCGAAGCAAGTAAAACCAACTTAAGTTACTGATCGTGATTTGTTTCCGCTACTTTTTCTCTAACTCCTACGCTTACTCTCAATGTTTCCGCTATGTACTTTATCACTTAGTTATTTAAGCTCTAAATCCAAAAGTTTTTACAAATCGATATTCACCCCTTCTATCGGTCAATCCCGATCCTACAATTGGTATCAGAGCGGGGACTGCTCAATTTTGGTGAAACCACCATGTTCCGGAAGGAATCGACGTCGACGGCACGTCACCGAAGATCAGCCCACGTGGATGCCGAAGGGAGGAGAGGAACGTCGCACCCTGCAAGATCAACACCAGGGGGACACGCCGGAGGTTGTCCGGCGGAGCCCACTCCGACGCTCAAGTCGGTGTTTTGATGGAGAGAAGTGTAAGACGGAAAAGAAAGTATGAATAGCAGAGAATGCTTAACCTCCGTACCAGAGGGGTTAGACTACCTTTTATACCTACGACGATAGACTGGGTGCCCCTTTTGACCGGTGTCACGTCTCCACAATTTATGTCACGTCCTCCTCCCCTTTTGGCGGTTACTGGATAATTTTTGAAACGGTCTAAGCCATCATTAAATTTCGACCTGTTGCGACATTTATGGGTCGTGGTAATTCCGTGCCAACGGGGATGCTTATCCATAGAACCGCCGGGGAGGGGGAGAGCCGTTATTTGATGTCGAAGGTAGGGCTCCGCCTCCCCGAGGGAGTCTTAGGGTCTTCTGGCACGGGGGATCACGGGTGTTATAGCTCCCGAGATTGTCTCAGGCCCCCACCTCCCGGGGTGATCCTAGGAGGGATCTTCTGGCTGACCCCCCAAGACTTGTCTCCTGAGGGGGACCCTAAAATCTCCCCTTCTCGAGAGTGTCTCGAGGGCTCTGAAAAAAAAGGGGTTTCTACGACTCATTGTCTGTTGCCACAAAACTTCTTCATCCCACATGTCTGCCACGGGTTATTCCACCCTATCATAAGTCCCTCCCTTCAAGTCTGATCGAAGGAAGTGTGGTTGACTGATCGGACTAGTGTGATGGTGAAGAAGCGTAGTTCCTACGGGTCCTCAAACCTGTTACTGTTCTTTTTAGTAGTTGTCAGGGACCCTTTGGGGGTTGTGCCAAGTCCCTAGGGAATTTCTCCTTAGCTTTATCCTTCCCGAAGGACTTCTGTGGCTTTCGAAGTACCGTAATGATACATGTCCCTCCGTTATAAAGGAGCGTGGCTTTCTTTGATGGCGACAGGGTAGTTCCGCGAATGCCTCGTCGCCACGTGCCTCAACGGCCATCTCCCCAACTTCTTTCTGACGTGCGCCGCTATAGCGGGCTCACGTCAGGCGACTGCCCCTGGGGCAACACTGATGCTGCAGTTTCTTACTTCTCACGTGTCGCTTCCTTATTGCGGCCATGCGGGTGACTTCCTGGGTATAAGAAAGGAAGGCGAGGGCGTTCGACCAACTTCTGACTTCGTGGCTGGGTGCACCTCATCTTCTTCTTCTTCCCTAGGGATTCTTTTGCACGTAAGTAGTTTTGTCTCTTCCCATTTCTTAGGGATCATGGAAGGCTACCGAGCAGAATGGTATGAGTCTATTTCTTCGAGAGTGAGACCGGAGGCTCTGCAGGCAGTTATCGAGGCCTACGGAATCCCAACCGAGATGGCGATGGTTATGCCCAAGGTAGACCAAACGCCAGTGGAGCCTCCCACAGGCATGTCTACCTTCTTCTTAGGGCAGGTGGAGTTAGGAGTCCGTTTTCCCATATCCCCTTTCTTCATGAGTATAGCCACCTATTTCGATATACATCTACATCTGATGGCTCCCAATGCCTTCGCTCAGATGAGAGGGGCGTATATTGGCTTTAAGCTCTTTGACCTCCCTCTGACCCCCCCCCCCCCATCTTTTTCATTCTTTTTTTTGTCCTGATTGGTTCCAGAGGGGTCTTTAGCTTCTCGGCCAGACCGGGCCATAGGATTTTAAGAGGGTTTCCTTCTTCGCACAAAGGGTGGAAGGAGAAGTTCTTCTTCATCCGCCTGCCCACGTTGTCTTTAGTCCTCTCCGTTGAGTAGAGGCCCTCTCGACTCCTCCTGCTTTAGGAGAGTTTTTCCAGAGTCCTGCGTACTAGCGTGCTAGGAATATACTCTCCGGCATGGAGTTCAGCGGCCCGAGGCTGGTGCAGAGCGAGAAGCTTATGTTCCGAGCGGGTCTTAGCCCCAAAGTGACCCGAGTCAGCGCCCGCCTTGGTATGTTTATCTTTTTCGTCAATGTCTGTTAATTCTAATTGATGTTTCCTCGTTTGTCGATTGCAGAGGAAGTAATGTTCGCCAAGATGATGAACCGACTTATCAAGTGGGAGGAGGCCAACAAGGAGGCGCTGAATCATCCCGCGACCGTTCCTGATGCACCTCCTGCTCCTATCGAGTCTTCAGGGGGGACCGTTGACTCGTCCCGTGTGCCTGCCTCGCCCGAGAGGGTAGAGGCCACTGTTACACCTCCGCCGGTGGTGAGCCGAGGCCCCACTGATCACCGGGTTAATCTGGTAGCGGACCTTCCTTCTGGGGGTGGCTCTCCCCCGATGGATGTGTTAGATGTGTATACTGAAAGACAAGTTTCTTTTATATATATGAACATCTTTATTTTGAAAAGAGAATCACAACTACACTAGGTGCCTGTTTATATTAGTACATGCATGAAGTCCAATTACTTTGCATTGTAGATAACATGGTGTGTGGTGTCACACGGAAGATCATGTTATCAGTTCCTTGCTTAGTATAAATAGAGGCCCACAACCGAGATGGAATTGGACAACCCATTAGAATGGTTGTAGTGTAATTAGGTATGGTTGGTCTTGACCATAGGATTACACTAGTGTGCTTTGAGTACATTGAGCAGGACCAAAACACGAGGTTATCCAATTTGTACTGACTCGATAATTGGATAGGACCTCAGACTTTATTATGGAGTACGATCCCTTAATCCCGATATAATAACGGGCATATATTATTAACTATTATTTCTTTAATTTACCAATGGGCGAGATCTATTCTGTTAGATCGATAAGCCCGGTAAGTTGGGAGATAATATTAATAATATGATGTGCCGTTGATTATTGACGGAATCCGTGTCCTGGTGAGTCGGGTTGATGATGCCCCCTTGATGAGCTCGAAAAGTTCATCATGCTAAACCCTGCAGGTGGATTTGATCCAGCATGATGATCAGGTCGAGTGGTACTAGTCAAGGATCCAGAAGTTAATTAATTTAAATTGTCAGTAATTTAATTAATTAACGGGCATTCGAAATCTTAAACACGGGGGGATGGACGACTTGTAATAAGTGAAGCTCATATGTAAATATGGGGGTTGGTGAGGTAATTCAATGAGGGTCCTTTAGTGGAATGGATCCTCATTAATGGACTGGGTCCATTAGCAGGCCAAGATCCAACTCCTCCTCATGGTCCCTATCATAGCCCTATAAATACCCCATGGTGGCATGAAATCAAGTTGATAGTTAATCCAATATATCACAAGAAATCTAATCTTTTCTCTCCTCCTCTTTCTCTCTCTCTACGGCGCCGAAGAAGACTTCTCCGCGGGCGACCTGCATGCAAAAAATTGGCAACGCTCTTTGCAATTAAGAAATTGCAAATGCAATTATGAAATTGCAAACACTCTTTGCAATTAAGAAATTGCAAACGCTCTATGCAATTGGAAAATTGCAAACGTTCTTTGCAATTAAGAAATTGCAAACGCTCTTTGCAATTAAGAAATTGCAATTATAATTGCAATTAAGAAATTGCTTATTTATTGCAATTAATCAAGAGGCGGCCAATTCTCCGATTGGAGAATAAATCCTTCAAGTTGCATGGCATGCGGGCTCCCCCGGCTTGAAAAAAGAGACTGGCGCCGGCTTCTCCAAGCATGGAGTTGGGCGCCGGCTTCTCTGTGTTAGGCGAGGAGAAGGCGCCGGCTTCTCCAAACATGGAGTTGGGCGCCGGCTTCTCGATGGTTGGAGTCTGATGCCGGCTTCATCAGTAGGAGGAGAAGGGCGCAGGTAGTGCCGGGTTCATCCGTGCGAGGAGAAGGGCGCCGGCGGCGCCGGCTTCTTCTGTGCGCGGAGAAGGGCAGTGGCTGGCGCCGGCTTCTTCCTTCGGGCGCCGGTAATGGAGGAGAAGAATAGTAAGGTTTTGTGATTGGATTATCTCCTAGGAGCGGCCGACGACACCCTTTGGTTAGGGATTAGTTGGCGCAAGGAGATGGGATCAACTTGGTGGCCACAGGTCTTGGTAGATCGTCGCCCACACGGCGTCCAAGAGGGGAGGGTCATACGGTAGAAGATCGTAAGGTAACGGAAGGTATATTCTTCCTTGGCTCTTTTCATTATGTTATTATGTGTCTTATTCATACGCCTTGTCATTTTATATTAATTATTTAATTATTTTGATTTTGTATCATAGTTAATAATTAAATAATTAGACCCCGACCATAAACACAAAAGTCGGCGATCAACTCGTCGTCTTTTCCGCGATCGAACGATCAAGCAAATCACAAGGCCGATATTGGTAATTGGCCGATTTGTGATCTAGATCGTTCGATACGGCACGAGATGGACGATGAGAGACGGCTCTCCATTTGGATTAAATTTTTAATCCGTAGGCATGGAGAGGTTTCTCGGATCGACCAGGTATTCGCTTAGGAACCCGCCAAGCCATACCCAACAGGATGTTCGTCCAGAGGGGGTTAACATGGGGTCCTCTCCTCCCACGGCCCCTCCAATACCCCGGTCCGATGGTCGACAGAAGAGGCGACTTCCAAAGGGCTTGGGCCCCAGATGGAAGAAGCTGCGCTCTGAGGGTCCCGACCTCCTGTCTTCTGCGTCTGAGGAGGTCATTTCTCCCTCCGAGGAGGGAGCATCTGCTCCTGCATTTTCTCCTGTCCTTTCGGCCGCCACTTCAGAGACGGTCGTCACCGCCCCTAGCTTTCCCTCCATCGATCCGGCCGATGCTTCGAAGGGTTAGGAGGTGCTGCGTACCCAATACCGGATGAAACTTGATCGCCTAAAAAAGAGGTTGGATGCAGCATTGGTGGCTTCCTTGCAATCCTCCCTCCCCCCCACCCCCCCCACCCCCGTGAAATTGAAGGACGTTTCGCCCGAGGGGGCCTTGTCCGGGGGGACTTCCAGCTCGGAGGAGAGCGACGCTGGCCCCTCCAGCCTGCCACCCGAAGCTCCTATTATTCAGCGACTTCCTTCCCACCAGAGCTCGCTGCCGTCCGAGGAACGGGATAACCCATCGAGGTTCCCAGGAGGGGCAACCGTACGAGTCTCGGCTGGACCGCTAACCACTCTCCGGGAGACCCTTCTGAAGGTACGAGTTACTGTTGCATTGGGTATTTTATTGCATATTTTCTGACTTCTTGGTGCAATGACAGGCAGCTGAAGGCTGCCTAATAGCCGACCGAGGTTTATATTCCTGGCCTCAAGTTGAAGCCTTGACTCGCCGGGCTCTGAGAGCCGAGGCCACCGCAGACCACGAGCGTCAGGCGGGACTTATGCAAGCATGGGTCAACAGAGCCCTCCGTGCGAAGGTAGAGCATCTGCTGGACACCTTACAGGACAAGGAGTTGGCTCTTCAGAATTCCCGGCACCGAGAACGCCTGGCGTCTGAACGAGCGGTGGCCGTTACGCAAGAGCTACTCCAAATGACGCAGGAGAGGACCAGCTATAGCTACGAGAGAGAAGGTTGTCGGGTCACATTCGACTTAGGGTCGCCTCGACCGAGAGACTGAACGCGCGTGTTTAGGATCAAACGCAGCAACTTAGCCAGAAGGAGTCTGACTTTCTGATGACCACTGATCACGCAACCGTCCTGGAAGATGACCTGGCCCAAGCTCGATCGGAGATATGGGCCACGTCGGACAGGCTCAGGGAGGCCCTCGCCGATCAGGATAGGATGTCGGCCGAGTTGGGACGGCTGTAGTGTGCCCATGAAGCTGCTGAAGTTGAACTTCACGCCCTGTGCGCTACTAAAGCTTCCATCTCTGTGGAGGCCGAAGCAAACTTAAAGGCGAAGTTCTTGGAGTCCGATGAATTCCATGTCATCATCACTGACCAGGTGGTGAAGCGCTTGCAGCAAGGCTTCCGTGGGGCGATCGACCAGTTGAAGATCAATTTCTGCCGCCCAATGCTGACCCGAGTTTGTGAGTGTCGGCCGAGTTGAGGAAGGCCCTCCTCCCAAGGACCCAGAGTTGTAGGCTCACTCGTTTACTAGGGAGTTGGTATTTGTTATCACAATTCCGATTAACATGACTCTTCTGTTTTGTGCATGTTCTTAGACCTGGTTCCATGTGTCCAGTGTCTTCGCCACGAAGCCTCAGGGGAAAAGATAGGAGTTTTTCCCAAGGTCGATCCGGAGTAAGGATCTCCCGCGATAACCGTACGAGCCCCCAGCGCTTGGCCCGCATTTACTGTCCTGTTGGCCCCCCCCCCCCCCCCCCGCCCCCCCCCCCCCCCCCCCCCCTTCAACCCTTTTTTTTT